>WAAB01009977.1:38252-80175 GCA_013389865.1 Piaya cayana
TTCGCATTAAATAAGGCCATTGAAGTTTTTTGTTCTTTGGAGAAAACTCCACTCCAGGTATGTCTGCAAAAAAAGGGGGGACCATAACTTCAACCTCTAGTTTATTAAAACAATTTTCAAGAGGTGGAACATATTTCTGTATCAGCAATTCTAGAGTTGTCTTTATGTTTCTCAACAAATCTGCAAGGGCTTTTTGCTTTTTAGCATTCCTGGAATAAGTAACAGCACCATTCTTGTTGGCAAACACCCTAACCCACTGGTGAAACATAAATTAGCAGCATTGATGATAACCAGCAACTGTAGAGTTATTTTCTGAAGGAACCATCTCCCCTGGGTAATAGGAAAGCCCTTTATCATGTTATTGCAAAGACTTGCATGGACCATGCTGACAAGTTTAATTTCAGGCATCTATCACCCACAAAATACCGTGTGAGTGTGTGTGTGAAAACCCTTATCTACCCAAAAGAAACACTCTGTCATTGCTAATATCGCATATCTCAGGCCTCTTTTGAGGTCACTGCCTTACTAGTCTCTCCAGTCAAACTGCTCATCACTTTGACAGGTTTTAAAACACCTTGTTGGCTTATTGACGTTACAAAAACATGACTGGGAAGACATTCATGTTCAGTTTGTTCCACTTTATTATTCTTTTGTCTTGCCCTAATGAAAAACATTTAGAAGAGACGGTAAGAAGTCTACGTGATATGGTGTGTCTGAGTTGACAGCTCACTGAATGCATAAACTGGAGAATCCTCCATGGGCTAATGTACATGGATTGATTCACTGTGTTTAATAGCCCCTGATGCAGTTCTCACTAAATGTTGCAGTTGCAAATTTAATGCACCTTGCGTTTTCATTTATGGATTCTACACTCTGGCTAGAAGATAGTTCTTACAGTACTCATACTCAAACATCTGGTGGTCCACCTGTCATAACACAGACCAATTTCCATGAAAATGGGGAGAGAGTATTACCAGAATACTTAAGAATTTATCAAATATCTCAGTCATATATGACAGGGAAAATGAGAGTTGATTTGATGGAGCTTTTCTGTCCCTCTATAATGAATCTGAGTTTTGTGATGATTTTTGTTTTCCCTACTTTTTTTCTGTATTGTATTCTGATGAGAAATGGCTGCTCCACATAAGCTGTAAATAAATACCTAAAAAAACGATCCTCAGCATTAGTAAAATATATAGTCTTAGATACATCCCATCCAGTTGCAATATAATAGCTTATCTGGCTGCTAAATCTGTTCATGAAAGATTTCAAGACAGGGTTAAACTGATGTTCTGCTATAAGGAAATGACCGAAAATTACTATTCCTTAGTATAACCTTAAATAATATTTTATCAAAATATTGAAGACAAAATAGTGCTTGATGGCATTTACACTAGCTATAAATAAGCTGGGAAATAAGCTTTTATAAAGTTCGGGGCTTATTTAGCTGGGTATTTTTTGTTTCCCCACAGGTGGTTCTAAAAACATTTTGGCATCATAGGTAAGTGATAAATCATAAGGTTTCCATGGTAACCAAGTATTCTTAGCACCACATCAGCTGTCTCTGAACTTCAAATGAATATTAAACATTATTCTACCAACCTCTTTGGCTTTCTGATCCATACCCTCTCTATGTTGTTTGTTTGTTGTTTTTTTTATAATGGTATTTCTTACCTGCTGGCAGAAGGAACGTGAAAGCATTGGAAAGTTTGACAAGTAGAGCCATGATTTCCAGTGACTACAACCACTGGAATATCTGTGAATATCAGTGACAGTCAGATACTCTCTGTGCTGTTTCTCTACCTGTGCTGTTGAATATGTTTGTAAATGAACTGAAAAAGATGGAGAAATGAGCAGCAAGTTGACAAAATTTGTTGGCAACAGGAAGATTTTTGAGATTGGATCTCATGCAGAATTTCAAAAATGCTTTAAAAACTGAGCGAGTGGGAAGTAAAATGTCAAATTAAAATGCATGCTGATAATAAGTGATGCACTTTAGCACAGGTGGGAATGAAAATAATAATTCCAAAAGCAAAATGGTGAGCAGATGATTAACATTTGCTCCAAGACCTTAGGGAATGTTCAATGAAAGTGTCAGCTTAGCACTCAGTAGTGGTCAGAAAGGCATATCAAAGGTGAGGGACTGTAATGAAAGTCAGTATGAAAGATCACAGGAACGTTCTACTGTATAAATCCATAGCCCATCTACATAATGAACACTTTAAGTAGCTCCTGTGACTTTGTGTCAAAAAAATAATGTCTCTACAGAAAAATCAGTGAAGACTAGAATATCAAAAGTATGGAACAGTTTCCTTAAGAGTAGCAAATAATTAAGCTAGGAGTCCTCGTCCTGCAGAAGTGATAGCTAAGAAATACTGTAATAGACATCCACAAATGTATGGGCTTTGGAGAGGCTGAGGGATTTATTGTTCATTTATTACATGTTTTGCATCATGAGAATGATGGAACATCAACTAAAGATGTAGGACCCACATTCAAAACAAACCTCAAAATGTTATTCTCCACTTTGCTGTTATAGAGTCATCTAACTTCCTGTCAAAGGATGCTGTGGACTTGAATTAATCAGAAATTATTTCTCAATGCAGTTTAAGAAATTTTAAGAAGGTATTAATTTTCTGGCAAGACCTTTTTATCCATTTCATGCTTGTATTTTACAAAAAGGATTAACCAAAACTAGAAGCATGATATTTTTATTAGAATAAAACTTTAGTAATTCAACATCTGTTTTTAAAGGAATGAAGAGCACTATGATAGCTGTTTTAGTTTAAAATTGAATTAAATGTTCTTTACCTGTTTCAGAAGTGTAATATATCAGTCATAGCAATCAAATGATTAGTTGTATACTCAGAAGAAATAAAGATGAATGCATTTCTGTTTCTAACTGCCCATGACCACCCAAGATGCAGCAGATACGGTTCTCTAATTCATTAGTAAAGAGACAGAACTGGGAAAAAATGCTCTTGGCTTACCTCAGTAATCTCCTTTTCCTTTGTTTTCTCTTGTTTTCTTTCATTAGGAGTTGTAGCAGAAAGATAATCTCTTCAGCACTGATGTCACACATTTTGCTCAAGTTCAGTGCTTTGCCCCAATTTTTTTTTAATTTTCCATCTTGTTTGTAAGGCCGGCACAACAGAACTTTAAAAGGCTTTCCAGTTAGTTCAGAGAAAGTACAGGCATTATTTGGTCATACTTTGCCATTTCCAAGAGACGAATATACAAGACTTGAAACAACTTATAATATGGAAGTTAAAATAGAGCATGGAAGAGTTAACATATGTTCTTAGACATCCCTATAAGTGTTCCAATTGCTGAAAAAAAAATGTCTACCTACAAAAAGTTTTATATTTTGAAGCTGAAATAAAGTTCTGAATATAACAGCAAGTGTTCATGGACACACAAACTTCTCTGGAATTTTTGTGACTGAATGTGAAATGCCTTTAAAATTATATGTAAGCAACTCTACTTTTTAACGGACACACATTTATACTCTATTGCACATCTATGTTAGAAAACAGAAAATTAAAGAACTGCAGCTGGTACTGGGAGGGAAGGCCATGGGGTTTACGGCAGTACTTGGTTCCCGTGGGAACAGATTGTGGCCACTATCAGAGATGAGCATTTGGGAAATGTCTTACCTCTTCTAAACGAAGTTTAATTGTATTAAACATTTAGGTTACATCTCCAGGGAACATATGTCAGCAAAAATGGTATATGTTGTCTGAAATTATAGAGTAAGTTTATCAAGAAAATCCTAAGGAGGAAAATAGCTTTTTATACAAACTGAAATATTCATAACAAAAACACACTTGAAATTCCAGAACACGTTTAGCATTCATCTTAATAACATTAGCAAAAGTCACTGTAACTGTTATTGGTTTTATCTTGTTAGCCATTTCAGATATTTGAAAACTGAGTTGTCTCTGATTAAAAGTTGGAAGACTTTTAAATTAAGAAAAATATTTGAAGTACTTGTGTTTATACAGATACAATAAAAGCATTTAAAATATTGTGCATTTAGTGATGTTTTATTTTATCTTTCATTATAAAACTGTTTTGAACTGTGTTATTATTCAGTTGTAAGGGGGACAAAACACCCATCACAACCAGGAAATAAAATCAGCTCATTTAAAGTCTATGCAATACTCATGACATTTCTTGATTACTGGTTATTGACCTCTGTGTTCCACATTGAGGTTTACTGAGGTATGTTAAACAGAAAACTTATGAAGTTGAAGGTATTTTTTCTGCTGACTTCTGCCACCTCCCACTCCTGCACTGCAGCACATTGATCCTTCCATCTCCAGCTTAACCTTGTCACTTCAGCCTAACCCCACATATCATTCCTTTTCTTGTGTGGGGAAACGGCACATGTGCTGAAATAGGATCCTTTCACACTGTAAATATGGAGGGGGATTTGCTTCTTAATGCTAATAATAGTTTCTAAAATAGTCCAAAAAGCTATGCTCTGTATGCTAATCTTTTAAAGACATTCATAATACACCTGTTCTGGATTAGACTCCTAGACTGATTTTGCAACACAGTAGTTGTAAAAAAATGCTTACAGGCCATATATAGACATTTGTGAAGGCTAAATACAGAGCATGTTTGGCAAAAATATCATTCCAAAAATTCTATCCAAGAGAGATCTGACTGAGACCTGGTCATTGGCAGGTTTGTTGAAGGTGCACTTTATCTTGATCAAATATTGTACAAAATGTTTAGAAATATTTTTGCTTTATAAACATGCATTTATTTCCTAGATGCTTTGTGCATGATAGAGAGGAACTAAGCTGTGATGTTTTCTATCTTTCTGTCTAGCTACTGCTCTCTTTTTCTCTCTCTGTGAACAACAGACCTACTGTAACTTACAGATGATATGTAAAACATAACACACTGTTATTTTATGTTTGTATTATTTTAAATTGACACAATAGTTAGTGATTTCCAATGTGCCCATGACCATACCCAGTTTCACTAACTTTCATGACTTTTATATTTTAAGGAATCTCTTTCAGAAATATGAAGAGCTATTACAGCTGGAGAAACTCACATATAGTGAATAGATTTGGCAGTTCTAAGACAGCAAAAACATTTTCATTGAGATATGATCTAACTTTTCAATTTACACTAAGTAAAACAATACAAAAATATTTCATTTTAATTTGTTCCATGTGTCACTGATGAACAAAATACAATACACTTTCCTACATGAGTTTATAAAAACATTCAGGGGCTCAGATGCTGCATAATATCCACCTTTGTGATAATACATAGTTGGTTATTAGGACTCATTCTAGCATGTATCGTAGAAATTGACAATAATATTAAATAATAGTTAAGCTAACAAAAACATGCAATATATAAATCAGCAACAGTCTACTTAACATTCCATCATAAATTCAGGATATATTTTTTACAACATAAAGTACAAAATATTCTATATCATACTTTTTTTAGATAATACATTCTCTTACCACTTATACATCTTTCCAGAAAGCTAAATCTCTTGTTTGTCCGTTTTGTAATTTTTGTCCGTTTTTGAAAGAAGAGTTTCAATCGTGAATGTACAAGCTGTAATATCTTGTAACAGATTAACGTATACCACTGAACTAGTTTCATGGGAAATATAATCTATAGAGCAAGATGGTTTATAACAGTGCAAACATTACTAATTTTAATGGATAGTCATGCCATATTACTATATTTTGTTCTGTTTAAAATCAAAGACAATGAAGTAGGTAGGGGGTCATGCACTTACAGACAAGAAACTGTTCCCAATTACTTATTATACTCTGGAGTTTGTCAATAGTCACTCAGATTCAATCATTGGGCTTGTGCCAATCTGTGCTATTTCTTGAACATTTTCCATGTAGAACATGGAGTAAACAGAAAAAGCCAAAATGAAATCCAAAGAGTTTCTGACACTTCCCCTTTACTGCAATGAAATTTCTATGTTTTTGTTGATTGTTTAAATGCTACTATTACTATTCTTTGAATTTAAAGTATTTTAGTCTTGCTTTACAGAGTATTGTGTTTGGAATTTGAAGTTATGCAGACCTTTAATTCATCTGATTTATTTATTACAGCATCAAAACACAGCAGGAAAACAACTATAATAATTAGAAAAAGAAATCAAGGATTAAGTAGGTAAGTAAGGCAAATATTTACCTTAGAAATGTCATTGTAGAATCTCCTTTGCTAGCTTTGTTTCTCTAGTGGAAATCCAGCAGGTTACATCCCTAAATGACAGGCTGCCTATCCAAATTCCTTTCAGACAAGGACATCCTCATCAACAACAATAATTTTATGAAGACCAAATTGTAGATTCAGTGGCATCTTGGTGATTTCAGTGAATTATGGTAGCTCAGGAGACCACCTGGCTGTGTAATTAGAAGTTAACAGCTCATTTGACAATGTACAAACAAGATGATGCTCCCTTTTCATATCTAACTTGATCTTGTGAGGCACAAATGAGAGAGGGAAGAAGAATCTATTTAAATTAATGGAGATAATTTTAAGCAAATAGCTATGCAGAAACAGATCTGTCAAATATAAATGCATATATTTATACCTAGGCATAAGTCTCAACTTGGACTATGTTATACCTGCAGAAGTAACACATCAACATCTGTCTGACCAGCAAATATATACTAGAACTTCCTGCGCAGTTATACTGGAATTAGCAGTTAAGAGGGGTGAATAGTATGGTAGAAATAAAATTACATTCTTGCAGGCCATTGGCCAGATTCATCAAGGGCTGTTATTTTTTGTTGACATATAACAATAGTCTCTTTTTCCCTGAGAGCAAAATATTAAAGGAGAAATTTTAGCTTTCACTATTTGGATGGTCATATTTCAGGTCACAGTGTAATTATATTTTCTTATTTCACAGCTTTTTGTATCCCTTACACATTGCTGGATATTCCCTTTTTTTTCAGTAAATGAAAGTTGAAAACATGATCAAGTAACTAATGAAATTAAAGGAAAGATTAAATAGACGGAAAAAATGATGGTTACTTTTTCATCACACCGTCAGATACAAAATTAAAAATGAAAAAGGTAGAATGTTAATACAAAAAAATCATTAAATGTTTTATTACCCTTGCAGATTACTAAATACACACTGCTTTTAAATATATTTTTTTTTCCTTTTTATTTTATTGTGTTCCTACAGATTTTTTTAAGACATCACTTCTGTTTTTCTTTACATTTAGTAGTAAATTTCAAACTCAACTGCTGTGGATCAACCAAGACATGTTGCTGATGCTTGGGTTCACAATTAGATCTTTCTACCTAAAAACAAAGCTAGGAAAAAATACTTAACGATAAAAAAAAAAAAGAAAGGTTTTTGGTCATCAAGTATAATAATTCACAGTGTCTACAAGGCATGCAGCATTGTGCTTTAGAATTTGATTAACAGTGCATTCCCAAGTCATATTTTAACATTTGTGAGTATTTGGTGGCTTATCTGATATTTGTTAATTCAAATTTGGATTGAATAATGACATGCTTAGAACAGTTCTGGTTTGTTTTGTTTCAGAATTCATACTTTTTAAACTGTTCATTTAGATGCGAGTTACTTTTGTTAGTCTGAGAAATAAAACTTTAGAATTTTATGCATATTTTACCTATAACAGCAGCTGGAGATCATGAAGAGAATGCATCCCTTGAAGTACTATACAGAAGACAAATAAGTAACAGTAGCGGCAGTATTGATAGCAAATAAAATGTCTCCCATGAATGCACCTTGCTTGTCTATCTTTACTTTACCCACAGAGGATTCATCATTCATAATAAGTGAAACTAGTGATTTCCCAGACAAAGATGGCTATTTCACCATTAAGGTATCACTTCACAGAATCACAGAATCACTAGATTGGAAAAGACCCATAGAATCATTGAGTCCAACCATTCCTATCAACCACTATACCTTGTCCCTCAGCACCTCATCCACCTGTGCCTTAAACACCTCCAGGGAAGGTGAATCAACGACCTCCCTGCTTAGCCTCTACCAGTGCCCAAAGACCCTTTCTGTGAAATACTTTTCTCTGATGTCAAACCTGAACGTCCCCTAGTGAACTTGAGGCCGTTCCCTCTTGTCCAATCCCCTGCTACTTCAGAGAAGAGGCCAGTTCCCTCCTCTCTACAAGCTACTTTCAGGTATTTGTAGAGAGCAATGAGGTCTCCCCTCAGCCTCNAGGACCTGGCATTTGGCCTTGTTAAACTTCATGCCATTGAACTCAGCCCAGCAGCCCAGCCTGTTCAGATCCCTTTGCAGAGCCTCCCTACCCTCCAGCAGATCAACACTTCCAACCAGCTTAGTGTCGTCCTCAAACTTGCTAAGGGTGCACTCAATGCCTTCATCCAGGTCATTGATAAAGACATTGAACAGGGCTGGACCCAGCACTGAGCCCTGGGGACACCACTTGTAACTGGTCTTCAGATGGAGTAAACTCCATTTACCACCACTCTCTGGGCTCAGCCATCCAACCAATTTTCCAGGCAGGAGAACATTCTCCTGTCCTGTCCAGGGGCTGACAGTTTCCTAAGCAAAATGCTGTGAGAAACTGTGTCAAAGGCTTTACTGAAGTCCAAAAAGACTACAACCACAGACTTTCCCTTCTCCAGTAGGCAATTTTTTTTTGATGTATTTCACCCCCCGTAATTATTTTTTTTATAAAGAATCACCCAACAAAATCATAAGGTTCCATGCAAAAACTGATAGTTCACGTTGTTTGTAAATATTAATACTTGAGTGAACAATTTCTTTCCAAACACAGACTTTAAAAGCTAATTATATTTTCCAATAACACTGGTTATCATAATGAGGATTATGTATGAAAACTGTTCCATCAGCAAATTAAAGGATAAGGCACTTAATATATTTTTTCACTATTTTATGCTTCACTGATTAATTTTTCTCTTAATTTTAAAAATACAGATACAGACTTTGTCTTTAAAAACAGCATATTAACCCTTTCCATGCTGTAAATATGCAGACAATGTCAGCCTGGGTGGTTGCAGTGGAGAAAATTCAAATTTGCAATAGACCTGGCACTTATCTTGTAGGCTTGATGAATAATCATAGCAATGAGAAATTTTTAGTATAACTCTTGAAAAAAACAACCCTTAAGTCACCTTAACACAGATTATTAAATCAGAACAGTAGTTCAACAACACTGGGGAAATGAGATTCCTTTGATTTTTGTTCTGTCATTTTCCATATGTTTTTAGAAACTGTCCAACTTGTTTGCAATACCTATGTGCTACTGTAATAAGAATGAGAAACTGTAATCCTTAACTGCTTCTGAGATGCATAATGAAGCACAAATCTGTCTTATACAGAGAATCCATTTGTATAAACTACATTAAAGGTAAGAGACGCATTAATCAATAAAAAGGTGTGTTCCATTTCCTGCAATATTTTAAAGTTCTTTCTCCTGGTTCTTTGCTGTTGAAACTAATGTGAGATTTCAGCAATATTCTTTAAAGTAAATATTAAGATATTGGTCTGTGACGTTTGGTGTCTTCTTTTTATAATGAAAACAAAACCAACAGTAACAAAAAGTCTGGACTGCTATGTTTCCAGACTGGGTGCACTCAAATTTAAGCATGAAGGGGTTCTTTCAGGCTTTTTATTTCAGTACAAAGAACTGACATTATTTTCTGGAGTTTACTGAAGTTTTTTAGGGTTAAATAAATTCAAGTAACAACATGTCACTTTTCTTTCATTGATAGAGAAACACCTATAGGTTTTACATTTTTTCTTGACCCTTCTACTTGTCAATTCTATGGGTATTTCTGTTAGGGCACTTATTTGCTGAAATAACTATAGAGAATAAACACAAATATTCTGTTTATGGATGAATTTCTGGTGCTGTGATATTCTACCTAGCCATTATAAGCCTCATGAGCACATCTGATTTTTACTATATTTCTAGAAATAACAGGTCTTAGAACCATGTATTTTAAGCAGAGACCAGACTTGAAGCTTAAAGGAACCAGAAATTAAGAAATCATTAAAAAAATGTTTTTAAATTTCACAATTTTAGGAACATATCATGATTTTAGCTGTCTTGCACATAATTGAATTTCATCCTTTATAATATGAAGAACAGATGTTAGGGAAAATTTTTTCTTCTTCATTTCCTCCACCAGTATTTTTTTCTTCTTTGAACAATTATCTCATTTATTTCCTGTATGAGGCAGTTCTACACTGCAGTGCAACTCACCACCCACAGTAAAGGAGAAGTGTAAAGCCACATGAAAATAAAGAACTGTATCCTGTATCAGCTGTTTTCCTTTGAATGAAAAAAGAAATAAGTTTCCAGCCTGCCAACTTGACAAGTTATGTATAAACAACAGAGCACATCCCTATTTATTTATTTTTTCTTTGTCAGCCACTAGAATGATTATATTTATATATATAAATTATATAATTAAAAGCAGAAAAAAGTGGATAGAAAAGATGGATGTAATTACTTCAGTGCTCTTTATAATGATATCCAGACAGACTGTTCTCATCTCATGCCACTTAGACAAAATATAATGCTTTAGATGTGGAGATTATGCTTATCATCTGCCTTTTCTAGAACACTTGACAAAATTATGTGTATACATTGAATTCATTTTGGTGATGTTTCCCTTCACATTTACATGGAAGATAGCCTTCCTTTCCTAAATTATTTTGAATCTCTGAGTTAATAAATTTACTGAATGTAGGAATAACCATACTGAGTCAATCCAATGGCCATTCTTGTCCTATGTTTCATAAGTAAATACAACCAGGAGTGCGTGATTAAAAAAAAAAACAACAAAAAAACATAATAAGCAAAGGCTGTGTAGAAATATGTCTTGCCAGGAAAACTCCTTTGTCTGATGATTGTAACTGGTAAAATTTTACAACCAGTATTCACTGTCAGTATGTGCTAAAGATTTTCTATAGAAGATGCTGGCATTTCAGTGTTCCTGTAAGTCCTAGTGAACCATAACTTTTTTGTGTGTCCCTGTTTCCTTTCTAGAGAAACCAGACAATGATGTTATGGTGTTAGTCCTCATCTGAACATGGAGCCAGGGGAGTGACACATCAGGGTCCAGACTGGGAAACATTTCCAGGGCCTACTGTATAGACATATTTTATACTTCATTTGTTATTAAGAAGAGTCTCTACCTCTCTCAATACCTTTGGATGTAGACCTGAAGGGGGAAAAAAACGCCAAGTATATCAGCTGAGAGACTAGGAAAGAAATAAGTCCATCCAAATGCTGATTCATCTCACTTTCGTAGACACCTATCTTATGAAGAATTGAATCACCCTCCTCAGAGGCACATTTATCTCCATTGAATCCACAGGAATGCTTGGGTGACTGGCTTAGGTGTAAATTACTCACTTTCAGTTACCTGTGCCATGCTGGGTGAATTACTTTATTGCAACTACATTATTGGTGATCTTAAGTGAAAAATTGCAAAATATTTTAACATATTCTAACTTACGTTCAGAAACACTGAATAGTTACTTGTCTAAACTCTACTGTGAATATGTTTGGTATTTTATTATGAACATTATGCAAGGAGTGTTGAAGTTATGTTCACATACAAACAGAAAAAGAGGTAATCGGTTTTGTAAAATCTACCTGCAGAAAGAGCACAGTGATGCTGGGGTACCAGAAGAAACTGAGGCAGATGTGATGTCATAGAAGTTGGGCCATGGAACATTATCAGATTTAGTTAAATAATGATGCATCTGCATACTTACAGATCAGAGCCTGAGAGGCATGTTGCTTCTGCACTCAGTACTCTATTATAATCCTTTCTCAGTTTCTCTTGCAGAGCAACTATAATTATAGGATGCCTTACTGATAGCTTAGATTAAATCATCATTAGGACTGTTTTTAGCAATTTTTAACCACCTGAAATATTTTACAAGAAGCATATCTTATTTTGTACTTTAATAACTGGGTTTAAGCAGATTTTTAAATAAAACTATATTATTCATGTAAATGAAATATGTATTTGTTTTAAAATGCATATAAATAAGAGACAAGTTTACTGTCTTCATTTTCAGTTGCTACACAAATATTTTTTACGTAACTAAAAAAATATTTTAATAATTGGAAACCTTTTCTCAAAATTTAACTCTCATAAACATCAGTAAAATGCAAATACACACAAAAAACATTTCACATGTTTCCTAAGACCATAACTTTAAAGTGATTCCTACTCTAATAACATGGTCATTTTAGATCAAATTTCCTTTTTCCTTTCATTCAGTAAAAATATTGTTCCATCTTGTAAATCAGTATTTGAAGACCATACTATAAAATATTCACTCATGTTCTGTAATTGATTAATCCATAAATGTCATTACTAAAGTCAATAGGATTGCTGAGAGAAAACAAAGATCACCCAGGCTGATAGTTAAGTTTTTACTATTAAATATACTACACTTGCCTCACTTCTTGAAAACTGTACAAACACTTACTTTTTGCATAGTTCTCTGGATTGAATTTTGCCTATAGTTTACAATTGTCAAATGTAGGGTTTCTTGTAATTATGTAAATCTCCTGTTATAAATGTATTTTGTCATTTGGTCTTATGCGTGTGAATTCTGAATTCTACTTACATTTTTCTGAAAAAGTATAATATTCTTCAATGGAAAGAGGGAAAGTCCTTAAATGATTGCATTCATATCACCTGCATTTGCTGTTTTCCCATACAGGGGTCATATTCAGTTGCATTACAGTTGCTAACTCAGTTCATTTTGCAGATCACAGAATCACAAAATAATCTGGGCAGAAAGAGATCTTGGAAACCATCTAGTCCAACTTGCTGCTCAAAGCAGGTCTGATCAATTCAGGTTGCTCACAGCTGTGTCCAGTCAAGTCTGTGTGCTGCTAAGAAAGGAAGGTAAGAATTCCTGCATCCTCTGCTGCATTATTCCCTACTATCTTAATGATAACTCCTTAATAAATCCTAAAATATGAATGTAAATCTTTATCCAGTATGAAGTAAAAATAAGCTTGACATAAGTTAATATAGAGCATTAAGGACAGCTACCGAAATGTGGTATATTGTATCTCATTCAGTATTCACCAATGCAAAAACTAGAAAGATACATTAATTTCAAAAGTGTTTAACCCTCTAGTGACTCCTTTCAGCATCATCAGAGTAATTCAAAGTCTCCAAGAGACAAAAAAAAATAGGAAGAGGCTCAAATCAGGAACAAAGGAAATGAAAAAAGTGAGAAAAAAATCATCCAGCGAGTGAATGAGACGCATATTCTATCAAAGTGGTAGAGTACCTTTGAACTGTAGACTCATTATTCCTAAAACAGATATCGTTCTATGACTAATGAGTATCTACTATCTCTGGTTTAGAAACAGATTTGTTATTGTATTTCCAAGGACAACAGGAAAATCATGGTGACCAAATGCCTTGGTTGCCTTCATATCACTATAAATCAAATTTACAGAAAAATGACCACTGTGTGTAGATAGTTCATCTATACATGTGCTGTACAACGTACTTGAACATGCCCAGTAATGCATCCCCAATTCATCAAACTTACTATACATGTACTGCATGACGCACGCTCCCATATTTCATTCGGAAATTGTGTGCCTGGAAATGTAGGAACTCTAGGTATAATACAAAATTCTCCTTAAATGCATTTAAAGTTGTATTCCTAGAGACCTTTTGACATTAATTTTCTATATAGATCTCAGCTGATTCGTACAGCACCACGGTCAATCTCATTTTCTGTGTACCTCAGTTAATATTAACAAAATACTTCGCTACTCTAGTTAGACTTTCAAATGCAGTCATATAGCATGACAACAGAATGGTTCAAAACCAGAATGAATGCTTCTATACACTGGTCTTGAATTTTCTTTTTTCTTAGTGATAATTATCCTCTAAAGCAACTAAATAGAAATCTCTAATATTCCTGCTAAATTTTTATTTCATTAGTTGTTTTTAAAACAGTCACTAATCTTATTAAGGATTCCATAAACCAGGTTAAATTATGATTACTCCTACACTCATTCTTGATTGGGGACGTTTTGTCTGTTTGGTTTTGAATTAAAGTTTTATTTTATTGTAAGCATAAGAAAATGGCTATTTCATGTCACTGAGAGCTTTGGTCTACCACAATTCACATAAAAATTGAAGTCCTGAACCCCACAACTGCTAAACCTCAAGGTCTCAACATCACTACAATTCCTTTATGAATACTTCTTTACTGAGCAACATCCAAGTGGCATCATATGATTAGTGATTGTTTCACCATGGTCTGTCTCAAAGGAGCTAGACTGCAGCAGGTGTTTGTCCTCATTCATTTTCAAGTATTTGTGTCTTCCTACTTCCAACAGCCTGGTGGCATCCTCTTCATTTTAATCATTATATTATTTTGTTGATCACTATTTGCTTCTAGGTTTTCCAGAAGTGTAACAGATAACACATGGAGTCTTCCAGGAAGTTGGAGAAACTTCACAGACTGAACTGCGAAAAACCCAATGGGCTTGTCTGCAGCAGATCAGTCCTCATTTACAAATGATTCTTCTAAAGGAAACTCAGCACATGCTGTCTGGGAAACAAAGATAACAAGGAGCAGACTCATCTCATGTTGCCATAAGAATACTTTCTGTGATATGTCTAGTCAGTGAAGTATTCATGAGTCATCATTATAAACCACTTAATCAAAAATAGGGAGAAATAGGACAAATATCCATGCTTTCTGTGGAAAATTGCTCACTATCTCTACACAGATAATTTTAGAATACCTGAAAGAAATTACTCTTGGTTTATTGCAAAAAAGAGATCAACGTATTTCTTTTAAGACATTTTTTAATAATCCATATTTCAAAACAGGACAGTACCAAAGAATAAAAATTACTTCCCAAGTACTCTGCAAGATCATTTGTCTTTGGATTTTAATTCTTCCCTTTTGTAGGAAGAAGTCAACATAGGAAGTAGCCAGCATGGATTTATGGAGGGAAAATCATGCTTTACCAGCCTGAGTGGTTCCAACAATGAGATAATTGGTCCGCTACGTAAGGGGATAGTGGTAAATATTGCTTATGTTGACTTTTGTAAAGTTTTCCACATTGTCCTATCCTTGTATTCAAGCTGACTATTTATGGATTAGACAAGTGGACAGTGAAGTCAAATGAATCTAAAGCTGAGTAAACTACTGGGTTCAAAGGGTTGTCATCAATGACATGAAGTCCAAGTGCAGTTAAGTTAGTAGTAGTGTGCTTCAGAGGTTGATACAGGGGCAAAAAAACAGCTATTAAACTAATGAAAACAGATTTGGGTGAATACGGTGATATTCATAAAGCATTGTCCATGAATCTATAGATCCAGCAGGGCAATACAAGTGCTTTTCATGTGGAAGAATAAAAAAAAAAAATATTATTCACTATTTTTAGTCTCAGAATTTATGTAAGTAATTCTAAATAAAAGCAGAGATCAGCCTTATAAATTCTGTGTGATTTGGGGAAAGAATGATCCAAAAAGAGAAGACTTGAAATGTACTCTTTGGGAATTGCATCGAGAACTACAGTATTTTGGCATGTCTCCCTCTTCCTAACCCACTCACCCTTAGAGATCAACAAAGGTCATGGTTTAAATTTTATTGAAATGGGTGCAAAAGAAATATTGTGAGACTTACCAATAGAAGGATCATAGAAGACTAAATTAAGTCGACAAAAATGAAAATATAATTTAGTCCATATTCCTTGATAATGTATTTGGCACATTCTAACATTCTTTGAGGGATATATAACAGACATGTTATGAGTTAAAAATAGAAGCCAAGAATAATGTTAATTATAATAAAGGAACAGGGAAAAAAATGTGGCCACAGGAAAAAAATCCCTACTAAACCAAGATAACCTCATTCAAGAGGAAAGAATGTATACAGGTAGAGCCTACTTTATAAAAAGTCTATAGTGATAGTTAATGCTTCAGATACTAACTATATGGCAAAAAGTTATAAATAGCTGTGATGACATCTACAGTGCACTCAAGCCTATTTTGCTGCAGAGAGAGGCTTGTGAAAGAAGTCTGTGAGAGAGAAGCTCACCTGAACTGTCTTGTCAGGTATTGTGTTTCCTTAGGAGTGAAGTATTTCACTTTAACCTCTCTATTATTATCCTGGGCTTTATACTTTATAATTCCCAGTACTATGTGATCTTCTATTGCTCTTTCCGTGGTGTGTATAAAGTGTATTTAACATGCTTGTGAAGGGCAATGATGAAGTGTTGCCACGGTTGTATGTATCATCACCCATCTTCATGTTTTCCTTTAGAGGAGAAGCATCACATGCTCATTCAAAGTAACCTATCGCTTAGTCATGGCAGTTCTGTACCCTAGATAAACCTCTACATTAATACATACTTAACTTCTCTGGAAAACAGCGTTTTCTTTCTCTTCCACAACTTTCTTACTAGAGTAATTGTTGGGGGGGAGGGGGCAGACTTTGGGCATAGATTTTTTTAGGGTTTTTTGGGTGGGTTTTTTTTTGGAGTGGCAAGAGATTAGGAAGGACATCTTAACTTCATTACAGAGTCTCCTGGAATTAAGTTCAGTAATTTATGATTAATGCCATACTCTTGTGAGTCTGAAGATCAATGAGTCTTTCTCTTGCTTTATTTGTATCTCTGCCTTGTAGGCACTTAGTTTATAAGAGTATTCACTTTAATAAAAAAACACAGGACACAAGCTGAACTTGCCAAAAAGACTTGCAAAGCCTTTGTAGCTGGGTGATGTAGACAGTAATGTTATGTGAGTCTAACTCGTACCTCACTGGTAGAGGCAGTAGAATGTTCCCCACAGTAACAATGAAATCAGAGAAGAGAATCCTCAGGGAGACAGAAATATATTCCCATAAAACTGATGTGAGCAAGGGGAAAATTAGAGGCAGACTTCTGACCACAGCTAATTACTTGATTTCCCTGATTTATCCCAGAAGGTTAGCTGTAAAGTCAATTCAAACCACAGCATCTTACATCAGTAAAGTAACATTTCTCAATGTTAGTAAAACAGAGATCTTTTCTAAAGGCTCTCTGATTGCTTAGATGCCATTGGCAAATTGGTGACTGCAGCAAATAAATACCTGCTAGGTTGTTGTTTGTTTTTTTTGTTGTTTTATTTCTGTTTCATGTTAATATAATTACTGTTGCTATTTTTGTTAATAGAAGTACTCACAGAAAGAGTGGAAACAGAGAAAACAAGGCAAAATTAGTCTGATTAGTTAGTTAGTTTTGATGTGATTGTCAGAGAAAACAAGACTCTTATCAAAGAGCATTTTGCTCCAGCAGATCATAACAAAATAGTTGTATCCAAAGCTTCAAGATGCTATAAAGAATGGCATTTTCAAAGTGAGTAAACAAGGTACATTTATAGTCCTCAAATATTATGTTTATGTTCTGGTGATATTTATGTCTGGCTAAGAGTGAGATAAAAGAAATCACAGAGAAGATTTCTGATATGAATATCAGAAAACCAGATGCAAAAGAGAAAGATAACGGCATTCAAAAAAACCAAGATGTAAACATGACATATCTTTTTTCACCTTCTTATTTCTATATAGGAGACTCATCATGTCAAATTTCATATTGAAATCAGAAAAACAAAAGCTTCCTTTTTTGAAAGCCATGATGAACACAATTTGGTTTAGCAACACCTGCATGAAAAGGTTTTAATAAAAAAAATATTATATAAAATTGTTTAATGTCTCACTTATTTGGCTCCTAAAATGAGGGTCTTAATCTCTAAAAGAAAGACCAGAGGTCATTGAATGCGTTCTTTTTAAATATGGTACCTAAAACAAGTATCTCTTTACAGATTTTACTGTGCTTATCATACGTTTTACTATAAGTTATATCATATGTTCTATTATAAATTACCATCCATTAACAATAATAAAAAAAGCTTTAACAGAAGAAAGCATACTGCTTGGCTTTGTAAATCATTAACAACATCCTATGTAGTCTATTACCATACTCAAGCATTTCATAATATCTTAAGTCTGGTTACGATTTAATTGAAGAGTATACCTTCTTTGACTGACAACATTTCTGTTACTGAAGACCTTATATTTTGAATTAAGAATCCAGCACGAGTAAAAAGCTCTGTAAGAGTATCTTATGCCACAGAGTGGCAGAGTCTCTACAGAATTACCTGTAGACATGCGATGCTGCTTCAGAAAAACAAGATGGCTTCAGGTTTTGAAAGCACCGAGTGTGTGACGTTATGCAAAAACTAGGACTGAAAAGAGAAAGGACAGTAAGCCTTGCCCAAATGCACAAATATAACACAGGATATAACCAAATTAGGAAATTTGCTTCTCATTATGTAAATACTTCAGTACAGCAAGTTTAAATATAAAATATCTTCATTTTGCCAATATTTATCTTTTTCAGTTTATTATTTTCAGGCTTAATGAGTTCATGCGTTGACCTATTTCAAATCACCTGTTCTTTAAAATTATTCCTAAGTCATTTGAGACAGTTACTAATGATAATTTCATACTGTATCTTGGTATTTACTTTACAGAACTACCTTCTTTTCTTCTCCTGTTTGGAGAGGCGGAAAGCTGATCACTGTGATGTTTTGCACATAATTTTCTGTTCACAGTAGTTTACTAGCAAAATAAACCTCACAGAATTAAATAAATAATAGGAATTTTTGAGACAATTCTCAAGGTTTGTTGATCAGATGAGATATTGCTTTTCTCAGGAAAAACATTGGCTTTTTTAATGATGTATTTTCAACAATGGATAGTGAATAATCTTCAATGAATAATGTCCTAATCATTATGGCCTAATATCAGTCTCAGATAACTTGCATTTTAATTCTAAATTAAACAGTGTGGTGGTTTTATGAACTGATAATTTCTTGAAGTTTCTTGCTCAGTTTCAAACATTTTAGCTTTCACTTCCAGCCTCTCAAGTCAAGGATTATCATATACTAGTCTATTGACAGAAGCACAGAATTTTGCAAAGAACACAGAGATGTAAATTTAACTTAGTAAAATGTAGATACATTCTTTGCAAAAAAATGGGGAATTGAAATGTAACAGCACACGAGATTTTTTTACAAGATAATTTACAATACTTAAGTAGTCAATTGTAACCTTACGGAAAATTAGAGGTCACATTTCACAAAGTGCAAAACATTCTCTCCCTGAAAACTTAGATTCTTTGTGAGTTCTCAAATACAGCCATTCTTTTAAATTAAAATCCTAGTTTAAGGGATTTAAGTGGTGGTTCTCCAGGAAGTATTTCAGCTGCAGTTATTTTGCCACAACTACTGAAGAAGTTTTGGAACAGCAGAAAATGCTATTGAAGGGTAATCTTAAAAATGACAATCAATATAAACAGCTGTTAGGGGAAAGGTAGTCTCAGATTAAATTAGGTATCTTAGTGTGGGATAAGCGTTCAATATCTCTCTATCCCTCTTTTCTAGGACTCTCATTGCTCCCTTGAGACTGTAGTATTATATTGTATTGCATTATTTTATGTTAAGTTACATTTTATTGTAGATATATTTGTGACTGATTGCAAAGAATGGAAAGTGCAGAGAATTCTCAATCTACAGTTCTCTCATGTGTCTCACGTTAACTAAATAATAATAATAGGGGCTCACAAACAATAATTTTAAAAAGTTGCTGTATTCTGAGCTACAATGCTAAGCCCAAGGGAAGCTGTTTTTTTTTTTTCCCACCACTTTAGCTACTAATTGTGTAAGTCAATAACCCTGACTTCTCATTAGCCATGTTCTGAAGAACATGAAGCCTGTTTCCCATGCAACCATTTATCAGTGCTAGGACACCAGCTTAGTGGAAGACCCATACACTATTAAGGATTATACTGAAGATTGTATTCTTTTACTCATCAATAATTGGTTTTAAGATCTGAAATCACAGCAGCTGCATAGTATCAACTTAACTTCCTAAATAACACAACAGCAAAATCTGTTGGTGATACTAGCACTGCTGCACAAACCTGCAGACTTTGCTTCACAGCAACTATATAAAAATACTTTTTTCTTCACTGTAGCAATGCCATTACAAGTACATTTGTTCATATCTGTGACAGGTAGGGTAAGTTATTATCCAGTCTTGGGATTTGTGACCCTGATAGAGGTCATGTAACTGTAACCAGAAACTAATGTATGTTTTAAAAGAACTTCAAACGTCCCTGTAAATTTGAGTTCAGGGGATCAGTGATTGCCTTCTACTTGAGCCTTCTTCCTTGTCCTATTCCCTCCCAGAAAAAGGTCTAGGATGGAGAATGGTAACATCAGTCAAAGTTATCTTCTCAAAATGCACAGGGGAGAAAGGAAGGTAATTCCTGCGTTCATTCTAAGTTAGTGGATTATAACAGACATTTTGGGGAGATGAAATAGATTGATTAGGCTAGACCTTGAACAACATGTTACTATTTCAGGTGTGATGGGAAAGCAGACACAATTTTGTAAGTGCTGAGGAAAGTGCTTTGAAAGCAAGGAAATAAGATACAAGATCTCAGATACTTTTAGTCTCTCAACATGAAATAAATCCTCTCACAAAACCCCTTACAAGCTTCCCTGTATCAAGCACAATTTATGCAACACTTTTTTCTACTGTTCTGAAAGGCTCAAGTTTAGCAAAGAAAGTCTATGAATGTCTATGTTGACCTCAGAAAAACGCAGATTTAGCCAGTTGTCAAACTTTACTCCCTTTCTGAACTTAAAAAATAAGTTTCTTTTTCTGTTCTGGTCTCACCACTTTTCATAATTTTATCTCAAATCATATGAAACGCACTGTCCTGTATAATGTAGCTGCCAAAGACATAATGTTACATATTAAAGCAATTTTTTATTTTAGGCCACAAGTTAGCCTTTGTGATTTCTGGATATGGAGAAGGATTAAAAACTATGACACATATCCTTTTAAAGAAAGTGCAGAAACCAAATACTAAAATAATTATATTTATCTTAAAATATGAATTCAAACAAGTCTCAATACAGTCCTAGATCATGACTTACTTTTTTTACAAGTCACACTGACAGTCCTGCAGTTTATTACGGTTTGTATTCTATTTTGTTCTTTTCTCATCCAGTTCTTGTTCCATTTCAATTCACCAGTAACTTACATCTGTCTACTTTAATCTGCTATTGGGATTAATGAACAATGCCTGCCAGAGTCGCTTCTCAGGACTACTTTCATACTTCTAAGCAGACTAAAGAAAAGAGATCTGCTGCTGATTCATGTCACCTATGTATATCTTATATGTAACAGTAATTACAGCAAAATTAAACCTTGATTGCTGCCAAGCATTTATTGTCCTGGAAAAACTTGTTATTCAGACCACGAAAATAATACACCCCTACCCGATATAGAGGTTTGTTTCTCCAAAGTGGCATTGTATGTACTGAATTGATATATGGATATTTTAATCCTCTGACATCAGAAGTATTTACATTATACAAATTCCCTAAGTAAAACAACATAATGTGAACATTTAGTTAATGTGTTGGCACTGTGAGCACTGAAGTAGAGCATAATGGGTTAAAGTAATAAACACACTAGACTTGAATAATGTAACTGATTCCATATTTGAACCAAATTTATACAGTTCCATGCTTCATAAATCAATTATATCCATTCTTTTGCCAACTTCTAAATCTATTCTTAATTCTAAAGGTTTTCTGTGTTCCCTATTTTGTAATTTTTCCACACAATTTCTTCACTATGTCCATTGTTTTTATTACTTCCCCATTATAATTTTCTTGTATTTGTTTGCTAGTTGGATTTCTATACACACCATAATCTCTTAGACCTCTTATTTATAAATTGTTTAGGAAGAAGCCATTGAGAATAATCAATATCTGAAATTTTTATGTCATTGTTTAACTTTGATTGAATGCATAAAGCACATAGTATATTTTGCTCCAGAACTGAATCAGCATACCTTTTTGGTTTTGGTTCAAATAATTGTGTTTACAAATGTGCATGAATACACTTCATTTAAATAAACTTCCTGAGTGAACAATCTGTTGGCAAACCATACGATAATACTCAGAAAAGGGAATACAGAAGGTTATATCAGAAGATGATGATGTTATTTGTAATTTTGAGCAGGCATTCATGGCTATTTTTTTTATCTTTTGGTCTGCTCTAGTTTCAGTTAATGGAAAGAGATAAGCCCATGCCTCAGAATTTATGCTGAAATTGTAGGAACTATGAACTATGGCAGTGTGTTTGGAATACAACTATTTTCCCATTGTCGCTTGTTATATCAGCTTTCAACTGTTATAATAATAAGTATTATTTCCAAATAGAATATGCAGTCATCACCAAAGCTCTGTTCCAACATGTGCAAATAGATTCTGAAATATGTAGCTATCAGATTTTGAGTAATTCCTATATTCAGCATAATAAAGTGTTATAAGAATCCAAGGTCATTAAGAAAAGCCATTTAAATAATATTAATCTTCAGTTTAAAAGTCATTACAGATATCTGGATTCTAACCTTTCCTCAGTCAGTTTTCAAGTCCTGGTATATTAAAATCTGACCTGAGCTGTAGGAAAGAAATACAGTGAGCGTACATATAGCAACAAGCATATCTGGAAATACCATTAAGGCAGAGCAAGTCTTCTGTTCTTCATTGGCACAAAGAAGCTGCTGGAAAGTTTACAGATACGTAAATGTGAGAAACCATGGTCTGCAGAAAATTAAGTTAGACAGTTGGTATTGACCAAGTGCCTCATCCCAGTGACTACAATGCCAGATCACTGAGGTAAAAGAGAATTACTTGCATTGGTCTTTTCCTCATTGCATAAATTCTTAATGAGTAAGTTTCTTTTGCCATGAGCTGTCACTACAATAAGCAGAAAGCTTTGAAATAATTTATGATATAGAAGACCTGATCCTTTTCAGAGGCCTTTACAGACATTGGTACAAGGACAGCTGATGTGATTTTTGAAGGATATGTAACATCACTCTTAAAGTTTCCTGACATTGCAGCTATTATGTCATGAAATTCCTTGCCAGAAGAACAACAGTAACAACCAAAAAACCAAAAATGCACTTATATTTATTCCCTTCTAAATCCAGTTCAACTGTTCTTTATTAAAAGCTGTTGAGAGACTGGCTAAAAGTATGCAAGCAGCATATTCAAATGGAGAAGTCAACATTTGTTTAAGGTGCCCTGTTTCAAGAAATCTGTGGCCCAGCTGGAGGAAATCCAGAGGGGAGCGATGTGTAAGATACATGATCTTAAAATCATGATTATAAAGAAAGACAGGAAGAACTGTGATTGTTTAGTCTGAAGAAGATTATGGAGAAGGAGAATGCAACAATAATCTTTAACTACGCAAAATATTACTACAAATAAGAAAAAGAAGAATGGAAAAATCTGTTTTCCAGATTTCAGTTGGGAGTAAGACTAAAAATAATGGGATTAAATTGCAGCTAAAGTGATTTAGTCTAGACATTACAAAAAAAAGTGAAATATTACCAAAAAAAGAGAAATATTGCCTCCCCCCCAAAAAAAAAAAGTTAAGCTCTGGAATTCTTTACCTGAGAATGTTCTGGATCACAAATTATTATTGGTATTTATGAGCCAGTTGGTAAACAGCAGTAAGGAGGAGAAAGTGTAGAGGACAAATCTGCTAGGGGACATTTTACTCCAGAGAGTAGTCTGTCCCTATAGAAATCTTTTGGGACATTTGTGAAAGAAGTAGTATTTCTCTTTCTCTCCTCTCTTAGCATCAACTGCTCATTTTGCCTGAGGTATACAATGATTTTAAGAAAGCAATTTTCTTCCTATGTGAACAAATCAAGACCAACTGGATGTGACTGCTCATCATCACTTAAATACAAGTAGTGCTTACCAAAACTTGCACAAGCACAGTTTTGTAAAGGACTAAGATTGGTGCTGAGAAAAAAAGACAGAACCAAACAGAGCATCTGACTGAGGGTAAAACCATGAGAGTCATCAACTCCTTACACTAATTGTCTTGGTAATTCCTGTCCCTAGTGAACCCAATGTTACATGGAACATTGTTTCTTCATTTTTGTATTGGTAAGGTGCTGTGGTCTTCTTCACAGATACCCTGTAGGGATGAGAACTAAATATATAGTGATGGTCACTTTCCCATCAACAGTTCTTCCATGCCACTTTCTTGGTGCCAATTTCTTGATAAATTGTGTCAATGTGTTATACTGACAGGCTGTAATAATAATTTTTAGGTTGTATTCTATCAGCAGGTTACTCACTCATGGAACAGGATCTTATTATGCCAAACACTGTAAAAACAAAAACTGTGAAAAAAACCCTGCCAAGACTGTACTGTAAAAAGAACCAAACCAAACAAACTATACAGAAATGGTTCATAAGCAAAATCACTTTTTTTTTCTCTTTAATGTGATTTGCTGAACAATCTTGCTTTGATAAGGATTAAAAATCCATAAGAGCTAGAATGAGATGTAGGGCAATTTTTTTATAGTTGGAGGCTTGTTTTCATTATTATTTCAATGGACCAGTATAGAGACAGAAATATTTTCCTGAATTCAATGGGAAACTGTGCTCTGATGCAGACATGACAAGGGCTTGTACTTTGATGTCTACTCATAGGGAATAAAGTATGTGTGGTTAGATTTTAGGTCTCATATATCTTTAGAGCTGTTGCATAAACCACACTAATCAATCTAAGTTCCTTTCAAATCCATTGTCCAGAAATAGTCACTTACACAGGAAAATCCATCCTGTCCTAACCAAAGTAAAATGTCTAGAACAGACAGAATACACCAGTTTGCCTGTGGAGGTGACTGTGACTTTGACTGCTGGGAATTCCAGGAAAGCTATCTTATATTTAAGCAACAAAATCTTACAACACTCTAAATTGTCTACTATCCTCCCTCTATATTGTAATCTCTGTCTCTTTAAATATCTTCCCATCTATTCTTGACTCAAGTGACTTTCTTGAAAGCAAAAACACTTCTTTTACAAGGGGAAATGAATAAAATGATGCAAGTGGAACTAAAAAAATTGTTTTCTGTATGATAATGATTCTAATTTTTTCCTCAGAGGATTTTTTTTGCCATTCCCAGCTGTAGCATAAAGGTCTTTCTGGGGTGCTTGCATGACCTCCACCAATAGCCCCAGGCAGCTGTTCAGGCAGTACTGTGAGAGTGAGTGAGACATTCATGCATTGTGTGCACAGGATGAGAAACAGAAATGCAAAGGGAGTCACTCTGAAAAGAGGCACAAAGGTGGGGTGAAGATTTGTCAGGTCTGGGAGGCCCTGAGGAATTCCGACAGCACCCTTTGCCCTGGGCCAGGCAACACAGCCCCAGCAGCAACCAGATGCCCATGGGGACACACATGGGGACCATGGGCAGGGGACAAAGGGGGCTACCTGGGAGCTGTGGGAGGTGGAGAGGGGTGTCTGGGCTACTGGGGATTCATTACAGGAGCTGGGAAACGTGTAGCTGTTTATTAATGCTCTGAAAGTGTCCAATATCATCATTTATCAGTTACATTACTAATATTGATACTGAATGCATAGTTCATTGTGTGGTAATTGCATGTCATTACTAAATTAATAAAGTTCTTCAATTCTGATTCTGGCCTAAATTATGTGAACTGACCAGATTTTTCCTGGTGATGCCACCTTAGCAACTGGTTACAATTAGCAGTAGATGACTTAGGCACAGTTCAAATAATAAAGGCAAACACTATTGATATCTACAAGGATTGACAAAAACTTTAAAATGTTAAAGATTTTATATTGGAGTAACTAGACACTCATAAAGAGTGTGAAAGACTTGGAATTATGGAAGGATGTTATTTCCACACTTCTCTCAGATCTATTCACAAAATGATTAGACTTCATAATATTTAATTAATATATACCATTAATCCCAAAATTGTTATCAAGATACAGTGTTAAAAGGAGTAGAAATGTACTTTTGTCTTATCCAGTGATTTTTCTTTTACATTTTTGTTATTTTTTCATTTCCAGTTTTCAAGATAATTTCTTTCCGCAGATTACTTTTATTTGGTCCTGTTATTACTCATTCATGCTTAGGAATCTGAAAAAAAGCAAAAATAACAAGAACATAAAAAATAACAAGAACATAAAAAATAACCACCACTCAACAACAAAAACAGATTTGTTTGAAGATTTCAATGGTAGTTGAAGAAGAAACATATTTAATCACATTCCAGAATGAAAAAAAACCACAATGCTTAATTTGTTCTGACCTTAATTACTTTTATTCAAACAGAAAAATTAAAACAAGCAGAACAATTGGTGCTTTGCCAAACTCTGTCTTCCATAGAATTATAAGTAAATTATTAAAGGTAGAACTTAGTCTTTTAGATATTTCAGTTTCTGACTGTTTTTTATATATATAGTTTATGCATATGTGCATAATTGCATAATGTACATGTATATGTACCTCTATATACAGGCATATATACCCACAGACATCGTGGAAATTAAGACATGAGGAAAACTGCTAATTTCACAGCAAGTATGTTCAAAAGGAAAAAATCCTCAATATTTGTGGAAACAAAAATGGAAAAATGCGATATATGCAACACTCTCCTTACCTCAGTTTTTCCTAGGCCAGTTGGGGATGTTGATTAAGGATACTGTAGATTATGTGAACTGCATCTTTAGGAAAGCCATAATGAAGTTATATTCTGGAGGATTGCTACACACTAATGCTTTCTTTATTCAGCTGACAATTGTAATATATCTAAATAACTAGGTTATGCAGCCCTGCTGTAAAAATGATTAAAACAAAACAAATCAACTCCCTGACCCCTGCCTTGTTAAACAGGATCTCCAGTATTTCCAGTGCCTTTTGTTCTCATGAGTCAGGACTCTGAATTATAGTAGTGGCTCAAAAAATATTCAATAACACAATAAGGCTTGAGGTTTTTTATTTGCCTCTTAGCTTTCAAACAAATAACCTTAACATCTATACACATAAATCACTCAATTAATCACTTAATTTTAAATCACAGACTTCAGTGCTGGAACATTGTTTCAGACTTTGGAGTCCTAAATGCATCTTAAAAATAAAATTAACATGAAAACTGAAATTGAAGTTATTGGAACAATTTTGGAACTGGACTAAAAAGGGAAACCTGATTTTTGTGGAAAATTATATGTTGTATTTCTTATGTTCCAGAAATGCAAAACCATACCTCAGCAAAAAGAAAACTATGTGAAGATGTTTATCTGCTTCTGTGACTGGGATAATATAGCCTACTAGGATATAATGGGAATTTATTAATTCAAAATCATGAGAATGAGGCAACTTCATTTTAATAAACATTAATTCAATGATCTTTTTAATAACGTTCACTCTACATGAAATGTGTTTGTGAAACATATGAAACATATATCATGGAGTTGATGACAAAAATGTCACATATTTGTAATAAGTTGTGCATGTATGTATGTCTGTCTGTATAGAGTAGACAGCACTTATGCACATGCCCTCACACAACTAGGTACAAATTATGACCTTTTGATGTGGACAGGATTACTGATAAACAAGCTAATCTAACATGTTATACCATAATACCAAACTTATGAATCACAGAATCGTAGAATAACCAGGTTGGAAGAAACCCACCGATCATCGAGTCCAACCATTCCTAACACATTGACCATTATACAGAACACAACTTGACTTTCTAAGATAATTTCTCTATAACCGAGAGAGTGTGCAGAAACAGACTTTCTAGTTAGGACTGTGGTAAAAATTTGAATGATATTTTTAAAGATTTAGCTATTATTGGTAAAACTGTAAGCTTAACACATATTATCCAAAATGACCTTTCTTACACTGCACTGCTATTACAATATTTCAATACATTCTTTTGTTTATTGTCAGTTTCTCATTGTTACAAAAGGACAAATTTGTAAAACTATTCAAAGTTTTTCAATAAGTCCTACTAGCATAGCTTCATTTTTGTTGTTGTTATTTATAAAAATGTCCATTTTAAGACATATTGAGAGACCACATATTCAGACACTGGATAAACACAAAAGAAAATGACAGCCCCTGCTTTGTAAGAGCCTATGTGTGTTTGATAATGCTTATTCCATCAGTAATCACATTTCTGCAGTTCCAACAAAATTTCTGTGAGTTCAATTAGTATAGTATAATTATACCCAATACAGGCTGCAACAATGTATTGCCTATAAATAAAGGCAATATTTTTTTTCTGAAGTAAATGACATAAGGAAGAAGGACAAAGATTTGGATAGCTACACTATTCTTCAGAAGGGGTTATCACTTTGTGGTAAAAGAGAGTGATAGCAAAGTATGTCCAGTACAAGTGGGATCTAAGTCTTCATCCAGATCCAAATTCTCTTGCAAAATCTAGAAAATTAGTCAATAAACTTTGGAAAAATTATTGCTATTACTGTAGTAATAGCAACCCTCTTGCAATAATATCAAACTCTCCTAGTCTTTCAATTAGCCATTGCTATCAAAATATTTTGGTTATTGAGTGGCTCTGAAATGTTTAAAAGGAACACACTAGTCTTAATGGGCAAGACTATATAGAAATGATACACTTACAATATCTGATAATATATAAATAAAGCTTATGTCCTCCACACACACACATCTTTTGACAGCAGGTTCTGTGGGTAATAACGTGCTATTCAAATCAATACTCTGAACATATGAAATGATAGCTGTCATGAAGAACCTGTTACATCCAGACAGAGGGTATTCTAACGGATATAAAGCAAGGTTTTCACAGGTATTGTAATAAACATAATAACCCCCACAACGATTAATTTAATATTGTGAGTTTGAATAAATTATTTATAATGATAAATAATAAAATTTCTATTTCATTTTTAACATCCTGCTTGTTAACTGTAATTGATCCCTTTTCTAAAACTCATAACTTTCATTATTTTTTTAAGGAAAGATATGCTTATAGTTCCCTCCAACGTATGTTGTTCTAAAATATTTCTTTCTTAGAATGCCTCTCTTCATCAGCAGATTTTCCTATTCCATTAAATACTTCAGACAACTCAGACTGAACTTACATTAAAGGTGACCTTATCAATATATCCCTGTTTTACTTATTTAGTTATAATCAAAACCTGTTCTGACATATGAAGATGTTCTCGTTATGCAAAAAATATCTGGACTGGCATAATAATTTGAAAGACATCCAACAGATTTACTTCATCACCAGCACTGAAATGATATCTTTCACTACCTTACTGTTTGATTCTGTGTTTTCTGAGGTTCAGTGCAAATACCCACAATGGACTTTATTCTTTGTTTTTATTAAACAGTTCCTCCATTACCTTATTGATAAGTCTGTAGCAGATTACTCAGTATATATTATTTTCTTCTGAAAAGAAAAAAAGAATAAGGAAAACCACAGAAATAAAGATTCAGGGACTTAATTTTTTTGAGAATATGGAGGATTTTTCAAATTCAGATTTTCCATCTTACAGCTCAAATTAAATTGCAGATCCTAAGCGGCAACAGCCATTTTCTGAGTCAGTTGATTCAAGATTTCTGAGCACAATTCTGCTTAATTTCAAATGATAAATTCCTTAGTCCAGTATTTCCAGTTTAAAGATGTCCAGACATTTTCAAGACCATGATTATAATACGTTATTCTCACCTTTCTAAATAAGCATTCCTTTCCATATTAATAGAACCTTGAGATGTCTTTAGTTACGCTTCAGTTCTCTAAAAAATACACAAATAACTGTGAGTTAAATATTCAAAAGTGTTTGGATATCTAATACATACTGAGTATCCAAGCCTAAGTGTCCATTGCCAGTAGTTCAATGATATCAGTCCAGCAAAATAAAATTTATGTTGACTGACTACAAGGACAAGTTTTTTAAGGGGTCGAATTTGACTCCTCTCTTCATTTAGCTTTACAGTGATATTAAGCAATGGATGTAATCTGTCTGGGCTTCTGTAAAGCCTTTAACATGGTCCCCCAAAACATCCTTCTCTCTAAACTGGAGAGGTATGGATTTGCTGGGTGGACTGTTTGATGAGTAAAGAATTGGATGGTTGCACTCAGAGAGTTGTGGTCAATTGCTTGATGTCCAGATAGAGAACCATGAAAAGTGGTGTTCCTGAAAGATACATTTTGGGACAAGTGCTGTTTAATAACTTCATCAATGATATAAACTGTGAGATCGGGTACTTCCTTAGCAAATTTGCAGATTACACCAAGCTGAGTAGTGCAGTTGTCAAGCCAGAAGGACAGCATGTCATCCAGAGGGACCTGGAGAAACTGAAGAAGTGGACCTGCGTGAATCAAATGAGGTTCTACAAGGAAACGGACAGGGTCCTACACCTAGGTCAGGGCAATCTGCAGTTTCAGTACAGAATGGGGTGTGATGTAATTCAGAGCAGCCCTGTGGAGAAGGACTTAGAAATGCTCATTGATGAGAAGCTTGACATGAACACTTGGAGCCGAGAAGGCCAATCGTATCCTGGACTGCATCAAAAAGAAGAGTGGCCATCAGGCTGGGGAAGGTGATTCTGCCCCTCTTCTTTGTTCTTGTGAGATCTCATCTGGAATATTGCGTCCAGTTCTGGAATCTTCAGGATAAGAAGGATATGAAACTGTTGGGTCCAGAGCAGCACTCCAAAGATGATCAGAGGTTTGGAGCACCTTTGCTATGAGGACAGCATGAGAGAGTTGGGGTTGTTCAGCTTGGAGAAGTGAAGGCTTTGGGAAGAACTTATAGTAGCCTTCAAGTAAAAAAAAAAAATGTGCATTTTAGTATTTTCTTTCACTATGTTATACAAAGCTTTTGAATTAAAAATTAATAGAAGGAAAAACAGGAAGCAATAAAAATGTCTCAGGGTATGTAGCAACTTAGTGGCTAGAGCATTCACAGCTAATGGTAGTGATCCATCAGTTCATCTGAACTTTTCAAGATAGCATGTTGGATATTTTCTATCAAAATAGAATTATTTCCCCAAATTACTTCAGTTTCAAAAAAACCAAAAATAAATTAGAAGAGAATTGTAAGTTTTGTCTATTTGTTAGCAGCTACAACTACATCAAAAGACTGAAATAGATTTACCACTGTCAATAGTACAACATATTACATTATCTTAAAACTGCCACATGTTGAATTGAGGAACCTAACTGTACACACCTTTATAGAAATATACTTACTAGTCTGCCACATATTTTCATTTGAGGGAGCTAATTTTCCCTGGAAATGTTAAAGAATGTGCAATATAATTTCAGGTGTATACAGTGTAAGGCAAGAGGAAACTCCTTGAAAGGGATACAATTGGATTTCCCAGACCTCATCAGGGCAACAGTATCTTGTCATATCTAATAGCTTATTTAAATAGTAAGAAATATTTTGTATATCATCCATATTATCTTCTCATAACTCAGATATGCCACTATCCATAGCTACCATTCTAGAACTGACTGCCAGCAATAGCAACTTATAATTTATACTGAAGGAATTCCAGATATTTGTGATGTGAAATGTAACCACAGACCTAAACAAAAACCCCATATATCTGTCATTCTAAAGCTTGACTGAATGTTTTGCTAAAAAGCCAAGAAAAAGTTCCTAGTCTACCAAAACAGAAAGATCAACTCAGAAAAAATAATGGGCCAGTTTCTTTGTGACATGTAGAAACACTCCACACACCGGTTCTGTCAGCCTCCATTTGTATAACTTTTAGATGAAATCTCTGTTCTTAATGTATTCTTTTAAAATAAGACCTTAAAGGACCTGTTTGAAAGGTAAAGGCTTAACAAAAAAAATAGCAAACAGCATATGCTTCATTACTTATAAATGAAATCTGGTCAGAAATTAATTTATTTATTGATGGATCAAAAAAACAGGAGGCAGGAGAGGAATTGAAAGAAAAGGAAAAACAAACTCAAACATTTTTCAGTGAGGATAAAGCTATTCTTGACAAGAGTTTTTCAGCTCCAACTTATGTGACACAGTCTGCTTTCCCTCCTCTGTGATTTGGATCATACAGTTGAACATGGGTCCTTGTCTTCTCCAGAAAGCTAACCACTAGGCTATGCTGTTGCTCTGCAAATGCATAGTTATTCAGTCAATGTAAAAGAGTGAGATTGACAACAGCCTAGTAACTAAGGCTCTCAGCTATGATTCAAGTTATCTGGGCTCAATGTGCTGCTCCAATGAGATTTTACTATGTTATTACACCATGTTGAGCAACTCCAGCATAATAAGGTATTACAATGAGAAAATACCAAATATTCTGATTATCAGAGTAAACGGCTTTGATACAGTCATCAACACGTACATTTAATGGACATCCACTGAGACTAAAACATGGTCTGAAAAAGATCTTTTTATCACTCACGTGGAATCAAATCCTGTCTGAGATTTATTTATAAAACAACACCAAACAGTTTGTGTACACAAATTAGAAGTGTTTTTAAAGGTTGACATTGGCATAATTCATAATTTGATTTAAAAGGCACTGAATATTCTGATTCAGTTCAACAGACCTCTTAATATATGTGCAATATTAAAACAGATATCCCATATATTTCTAGGAAAAAAAAAGACTGGATTGTCAGACTTTCACTTTGGAAATGAATATGGCATTGGTCTTAAAGTCTGTGTAAGAAAAATAATTTTTTTAGTGAATTTACCTATACACTTGGTTCCTTAGAAATCCCAGCCTTAGATGGCAGCTATTTGAGAAAAAAACCAAAACTTTTCATCTCAGATCTTTATTCTATATATTTTTGACAAAGTTTGGGATGGCTTTTTTAATGGAAATTTTCCATGTGTGATAAATCTGCTAGACAATTGCACTCTGAATATGTGACTATTCTCATGATTTTCATATCACAGTTCCAGCATTTTTCCATTTCATTAGCTTCAGCCAAGTATCTAAACTCTTTATAAGAAAGAACCCCCACACCCTACTACATAATACCATATGATCCATAAAAGATATTACCCTGTTTAGACTAAAATTTAGGAAAGTAAATAAACAAAAAAAAGTTATATTTCTGAAATATACTATATTGAATAAAGGCACTGTATAACTTTGTAGTCTTTTCCTGGAGGTTTTCGTAAGAGTTATGACTAATGGCCATTAGAAGGCTTCTGTGATAGGCAATGAGAGTGCCGGTAAGTAGGATTTTGAGTGATATTTTTGTCAAGTAGGGGAAAAAAAAGCCAAAAGACAAAACCCCAGCTCTGTAAGGAATGAGTTAAATAACTGAGGAAATACATCGCAGGTGTAAGCAAGGTGCTTTGTGAGGTTTCTTCAGGACTGGTGGTAAATGCAGGGTATTGTTCGTCATGCTATACACACTTGAAAGGAAAAACATTAGTTGATAAAACCAGCAAACAGCTGAAGAAGCAGTTCTGACCTAGTCAGGAGCTGAAAGACAAGGCTCAGTTCAGAGCAGAACCATGGGAATATCAGACTTGACAACTGCAAGTGAGGAAAATGCCTAATTTTGTTTTTTCATACTGTATTGAGGTGAATAAACTTCCCATAGCAGAGTGATACCTATCTCATACTAATAAAATGAATGAGTCTTAACAGACTTAGAGTTCACATACTCCATCTAAAATAGAACTAGTAACAATTTTTTTTTTTTAATTACCTAGTAGTTCATGGTATAATACATGTAATATTCCATTTTCAGTAGCTTTGAACTGTGTTAAAAGTTTAGTTCCTTGCACTGAGCAGGGACTGATGTCACGGCTAGGAGAGGCAGAAAGGGTAGAAATCAACTCCTAAGTTCAGTTTTAGTATTCAACAACCTAAATAACACCCACAACTCTGTCAGATACCTTTGGATAATCACTAAAGCTTATCAGACATGCCAGAAGATGTACAGTAGAGCACTGGTTTCCTAGATTGGCAAAATCCCTAAGATTTATACTCTGGCAGGCCCAAGATATTCCAGGATGGCTTTCTGTATGTATGACTACAATATGCAATGGAAATCTGGTCAATAAAGCCAAAACAGAAGTAATGCAGTTTATTCTAATGTTCACCATGGGTCTCAGTTTGATTACCAACAAACAGATATTTAGATGTGCTTGCAAAAGTCCCTAAAATATTCTACTAGACCCTGAAGAAGTTAACCCTAAAATTAATCCCTCTTGGCATCAGCTAAATTCCAACATGGCTCACTAGAATAAAAAGCCTGACATGGGAAACAATGGAAGGAAATCAGATCTGAACTGTCAGGTAGTGTGAGGAAACAGGGATACCAGCAAGAAGGTTGGAACTGAGTAGGTAGACTGAACATGAACAGGTGCAATGGGTGAAAGACCGAGAGACCAAAGGGGTTAAGAGTTTGGGAGTACATTACTGTAACTGGCTAAGGGAATAGGTCAGAAAGGCCTTATATTTCAAAGAGGAAGTGATATTAAGACAGCTGAGGCTGATAGTGTGAGAAGGAAAAATGTTGTAGCAAGAAGTCTGAAAATACAGCATGTACATCAATAAACCCCAAAAGGTGGAGTGTGGAACTACACACACCTGCTGCTATCACTTCCTCCAGTACAGGGAGCATCAGATGTCTATGACATCCAACCAAACCTTCCAGCCAAAACGAAAGATAATATTGCAATAACAAGCTTTCTGCTTTTCCAGTTTGCCTTCTTTTTCCTAAATGAAAATTCTACACAAAACCCATCCTTCTCTTCCATCCCCTCAAAACACTGTGAAGTTCTAAAACCAAGTCAGAATATCTGATTTTACATATATAATTGTAATCTATTTATTTTAGCTGAACTTCTCACTGGTGATTACTGGTTATCTAGTCCTCATCTCATCATGCAGATGACTTTACAAGTACCAGGAAGCTGTATGATATTTTTAAAGACTCCATATATTCTGATGCCCAAAACCGCAGACAATACTCCAAGTGGGTCCACATCAGTATGGAGTGGAGAAGGACAATCACCTGCCTCAATCAGCTAGCAATTTGTATTTGATGCATTCAAAGACACAACTGACTCTCTTGGCAGTCAGGGCACGGTGTTGGTTCATGTTCATCTTTCTGTCAACCAGAACCCCCAGGTTCTTTTTTGAAGAGCTGGTTGGTAGCCTCTTGCTTCGCAGACCACATGTGTATATAAGGCTGCCATGTCCCAGGTGCATAACCTGGCACTTACCCATTTAACAAACTTCATGTGGTTGGCAATTGCCCAGCTCTCCAATTTGTCTAGAATCTTCTGCAGGATCTCTTTGCCCTCAAAAGGTCAACAGCTCCCTCGAGTTTCATGTCATCAGTGAGATTGGTTAGATAAACCTTTGTGTCCTGCATCCAGGTTATTTGGGGCACAGGTGGACAGGGTGCTGAGGGGCATGGTTTAGTGTTTGGTAGGAATGGTTGGACTCAATGATCCAGTGGATATCTTCCAACCTGGTTGTTCTATGATTCCATGATTCTATATTAAAGAATATTGATCCTAACATGGATCCCTGTGGAGCCCTACTACTGACTAGTCACCAGCCTGATGTAATTCTGTTCACTAGGACCCTTTTAGTACAACCCATCAGCCAGTTGTTCATCCATTGCATTATGTGTTTATTGAGCTGTATGTTGGACATTTTGTTTAGGACTATACTGTGAGAGACTGTATCAAAGGCCTTGAGGAAATCCAGAAAGGTTTTCTTACTGTGTGACCTCAAATAACTGACTTACAAAACATGGACCAGGGGAGGAAGTGAGTGAAAAGTGGAGACACCATCTTACATATGTCAGAGGAATGTCAATGCTGCTACAGGGGCTGAAAGTCAGGAAAGCAGCCAAGTGAGTCTGACACTTGGTAGGTGTGACTGGGTAGTTCTACACTCCTTCATGTCTGCCATAACATGCATATTTCAGTGAGAACTGCCACAGGAGAGCAATTGAGTACTTCTGACTTAGGAACAAGTTTTGTGGTAAATAGGCAGAGAATCAAGTTTGCACCTGCATATTCCACATCAAGAAAATAAAATATTGAACACTTCATTAAGTGAGCAATACGCACGTATCTATTTGTGCCTTGAATGAAGAAAACTCCTATGAAAATGTAGCATGTGATCATGTAGTTTTAAACTTCACTGAATGCATAGTAGTAGACAACAAATTAACATCTGTACACACACAATGAACACTCTGACATGCATGCAAGTATACATATTTTTGCACATTTGTCTGTGTAAATCTTTTTTCTACCTCCTGTTCATAAAATTAATCCAGAATTTAAGTCCTTGGATAATATTTATCTGACCAAATTGATTTATCTGAATCTATCGTATTGAAGTCTAAATGTAAACTAGCTACTTAAACACTTCATAGTTAGTGGAGACAAGGAGACGTTTGATGTCAAACAATCTGATCTAGATATGTTTTCAGGGAAAGTACCCTAGAAATACTTAATTCCATATCTTTGGCTATGAAACAGTCTAACTTCTTCAAAATTAATAAATGAGGACCTCTAGATAACATGAATCCCATGCTAAATGTTTATTTCATGTTACAAACTTTTACCAATAAAAACATGCATTACAAAATAGTTTGTAGATAATAGTATAACAAATATGAGATATACAATATAACAATTCCGCCTGGACTAACTATCTAAAACATTTACCTATTCCACTGAAGAAATACCTGGTTAACATTAGTAAATAAAAATTTGTTATTACATCTTGAATATACATATACAAGAACATGATGCTTTCATAAACCAATTTTTTTTTTTTAAAATCTATAGTAACATGAAAGTAAGAATTGAAATAATCAGTCATTGGTTAATAGGATGTTGAAAAAAACTCACAGAGAAAAGGTACATTTCCAACATGGTATTATCTAGTTAGCCAGAACAATTCATTTTTTCTCCCAAATCAATATAAAAAAAGCTCAATATTTTCTTCTGCAATCTGAAATTAGATATCAGTCAGATGTAAGTACTAAGCAGAAGTGATTTGTAGCTCTAAAAATTATGTCTGCTCAAAATCTGATTGCAAAATTGATTGTAATCATGGAATTTGACATTTTAGCAATCATATCACATTACTGCATGTGCTGGTAAGAGTTCCTGGCATATAGTGCTGTATAGGCAAACTATGTATGAAGAGGCAACGCAAGCAAGTTATGTCTGATGTCTTCAAAACTATTGTTTTAAATTCCAGACAGAATGATGGAAAGAAAAATCCAAGGACTTTCTGTTTTAATTTCAATTGTTGATGAACACATAATGTGTGGCTTGACCATTTTTAATATCCTTGACATTATTCAGAAGTGTATGTAGCACACATAAAGATGCATAATAGGCATTACTCTATGTATTCCTGAGTATATCACTAACAGGGCAAGGTTTTGGGAAGGTGATAGACATTCTGGTCCAATTCAGTCTAAAAAGTTTAGCTGTCTTATTTCTCTCATTTAGTTTGAAGACAAAATGTATTAAGAAATTAAAGAAGCATGTTTATCCCTTGGCAGTGACAACAGCGGTTGAAAAAGAATGTAGCTCTAGTGTAAAATTAAGGACTATCATAGACTCTGTAAGAACATTTTTAAGTTTTACATGGAAAACAATGCTTTTAGTACTTTGTCATGCTTGTCTTGCTTATATTGCAGAGTAGCTGAAGTATAGTTAAGACAGAAATATACTTCTATTTATAAAAGTGAATGAATTGTGTCATATTCAAACGTAAGCAGGTATACATAGATTTATTGTAAAATATTTAAAGCCAACATAGATTTTTAAGAATAAAATCAGTCAAGTGATGTCCTCTGAAATGCAGAAGTATAAATTATTCTTTCAGTGGCTATGTATGCAAGCTGATAAAATTTAGAGTTTTATACATATAGTGAAAGAAAATCAACTTATGGAACATTTTAGTCCCTATATAAATATTTGGCCTATCTTAAAGATATACATGTTTTCTATTAAAGTTGCTAGTGCCTTTTAGCTAGTTAATGCATTACATTTCATATGACAGTCAATATAAAAGTACCATTCTGCATACTTAGTACACATATACGTGAATATAGGCACTTGTGTTGCCTCTGAAATGTCACAGCTTCACAGGGCAATTAGTTACAGAGAAGTTGATGTTTAAGCACTAGGTGTATCTTGTAGCAGAAAAACTAGCAGTGATGTTAGATTGTTGTGTGAGGTCCATTGGCCTTGGTTATGAAACTGACTTTATAGGGATGTTCGCTTGTGCTGTCTTCCATAGGATTCATACAGCGCTGTCATGGTCAGCTTTCACAAGCACTTTCATACTGATGACTTTAGTGTGCCTGCCTGACTGTATCTCTTTGTTTCTATTTTCTAAATATAGGGCCAATTTTACTTCTATCATCTAAGGAACTCACACACATAGCAACAGAGTGATTTCAGATGTGTTTGGTGTAAGAACTGTCTTCCAACTGCATTATAGTCTGCCTTCAGACAGGTTATCACTCAACATACAGTACAAAATTATTTGAATCATCTCAACAGTAGCCCTCTGATGTTTATCTATCCTAAATTTTCTTTTCTCCAATTTCTACATTATTCACTTGGACAACACCATGAAAACATATTTCAATCTGACAGTCTCATTTTCCTTCCACCTCCGCTTCCCCTTGACATACACTTATGTACCTCTGACTTACTAATTGTTCCAATTCCTAGAGCTCTTTATTGCAGATGGGAAGAATTTTTCTCCACTTCTCAGACAGGTCTCTTTTACTCATTCCCTTTTCTATCTCCTCAATCAAATACCACAATACAGATAACGATGAAAATGTGTGGGAAAGAGAGGCTCTGCAGAGGGACCTAAACAAGCTGAATTTATGGACTGAGGCAAATGGGATGATCTCTAACAAGATCAAGTGCCAAACCCTGCACTTGGGACACAACAACCCTGTACAGTGCTACAGTTTCAGGGAAGAGCGGCTGGAAAGCTGCCTGGTAGAGAAAGACCTGGGGGTGTTGTTTGACAGTGACTGAACATGAGCCAGCAGTGTGCCCAGGTGACCAAGAAGGCCAATGGCATCTTGGCCTGTATCAGAAATGGTGTGACAAGCAGGTCCAGGGAGGTTATTTTCCCTCCGTACTCAGCACTGGTGAGACCGCTCCTTGAATCCTGTGTTCAGTTCTGGGCCCCTCACCACAAGAAGGATGTTGAGGCTCTGGAGTGAGTCCAGAGAAGAGCAACAAAGCTGGTGAAGGGGCTGGAGAACAGGCCTTATGAGGAACGGCTGAGAGAGCTGGAGTTGTTTAGCCCGGAGTAGAGGAGGCTGAGGGGAGACCTCATTGCTCTCTATACCTACCTGAAGGGAGGTTGTGGAGAGGAGGGAGCTGGCCTCTTCTCCCAAGCGACAGGGTACAGGACAAGAGGGAATGGCCTCAAGCTCTGCCAGGGGAGATTTAGGCTAGACATTAGGGAAAACTCCTCACTACAAGAAACACAATGAGGTCCTAGAGCATGTCCATAGAAAAGCAACAAAGCTGGTGAATGGGCTGAAGAAACAGTCTTATAAGGAACAGCTGCAATAACTGGGTTTATTTAGCCTAGAGAAGAGGATGAGGGGAGACCTTATTGCTCTCTACAGTTACCTGAAAGGAGGTTGCGGAGAGGTGGATGTTGGTCTCTTCATCCAAGTGATAGGTGATAGGATGAGAGGGAATGACATCAAGCTGTGCCAGAGGAGGTTCAGATTGGACATTAGTTAAAACTTCTTCACCAATAGGGTAACCAAGCACTGGACCAGGCTGCCCAGGAAGGTGATTTAGTCACCATCCTAAGGGGCATTTAAAAGATGGGTAAATGAAGTACTTAGGGATATGATTTAGTAATCGACAGGTATGGCTGGACTTGATGATCCGAAAGGTCTTTTCCAACCTAGGAATTCTGTGATTCTCTGATTCTATGCTATATAAAAAAAATTCAAATGAACAATTCTGACATTGATTTGAATGCAGTGGTTCAGATTCACAGTAAGGCAATGTACTCCGGAGAAAAGTCAAAAAAATGAAGAAAAATATTAACTGCATTTTAAATTCTCATACCACCTCAGAAATGTGTGGACTTAAATATAATTGTAACCAATTTTCCTCACCTTTTCTCCAAGCACACCTATCTATATAATTTTTTATTCATTTGTGTGTTGCAGCAAAAGTAAGGAAAATCAACATTTTCAACACTCTCTGAACCATATTTATTAGCAAGAAGACCTGTGACCATTCTGATCTACATGGGGACCAGTTTTCACAATTATTTTTTTTCTCCTGTCTGAGTTTCGGTTTTGATGGACTGTCCCAGATGGACATGGCGCCAAAAGTTGGCACTGCTGCTCAGTGAACTGATTACACAAGGTTGATTTTTGTGAAGTGTGTAAAATTTTTGATGGCTTACACATAGATCCTCTAGACTATTTTTTTATCTAATTGCAGAAACTAAGTGTTAACTATAACCATTGTGGAAACACAGCAGTTCTCAGGATAATTTTCAGTAGCCTCTGTACACAGAGATATTTATAAATATATTGAAACAATTCCTTTGCAATGGTTTCAGAGTTCTGTTTGTAAAAGTAGGTCATAGAATATGAAGGCAGAAAATGAAATATCTTCTGCAGTTTCTTTAGAAAAAGAAATTAAATGGACATTTTACAGGAGTTTCATGCATTGCAAGGAATTTACAAGTCTGAAAAGGCAATTCCATAAGAACGTCTGTACTATACCTTACGTTAACCAGTAAAGTCCATAAAATCTTGTAGAAAGCAGCAGTCTCCACAATTAGAAAAAAGCATTGAAAGGGAATGGATCAGTGCATCAGACATATGAATAGCTCCAGACTATACAGGAATAAGGTATGCAAAAAAATTCTATGACATGAAGCTGGGATGATAGTCAATATAGCTGAATGTACTAAAAGTGAGATTAAAACTGAACTATTATGTTAACTACACTCACAAGTCTTGAAACCACTTCTAATTTGTATTCAACATTCCAAAATAAGTATTCCAATAAATTTTCTTTTTTGATAAATAATTATTTGGTTTGTAGTTAAACACAGAATCACAGAATCACTAAACACATATACATAATAAAGATTTTTTTATTAATTATTTGTACGTGTAATCCTCATCTCACTTCACAATTTTCATATTGGAATTACCAAAAAAAAAAAAACAACCTACCCTATTTGAAGAACAGAACCTCAAAAACCTAACTTTGTATCAGAGAAGAATGATATCCACCAGTGAGCAGATAAAAAGATGTCAAAAGGTGAAGGTGAACTAGCTAAAAATTCATTAATAGTTATTAGGAGTGACTAGACAAAGGAATAATGTAAAAGTGAAAGTAAAACCTAGAGCACTGATGTCTGCTAATTTTGTAAGACAAAATTTAGACTTTCACTTAAAAATTTAGATAAAAACATTTTTTTTTGTTTCCCATTATTTTTCATCCTAAATATTAAACTTCTCCATCTACACAAATATATAAAAATCTAGTTTTCTGTATTAACTAGCCTTATGGAATGAAATATTATCTTCCTAGTGATATACACGGGTATAAAATATTGAATTATTATTTTGATGAAAATAAATAAAAGGTAGATAAAAATAACTTCCAAGAATTGGTTGAATAATTTGCTAAATTTGCTCAATAAAATGTATTTTAAAATTTAATTATATTGATAATGAATGTAATAACAAATTATAAATATACAGAATGGAACAAGAATCTTGACCTCTACTCCAAATGTTTGCCAGTGGAACAAAACAAAATATGATTAATTTATATATTTTCTGCTAATCAACAATGAACTGATTTTTCTTAAGAGATTTGTTCACTAGCCTCTATCACTTTATTTTTTTTCTTCTTTCCTTTTTTTTTTTTTTTTTT
>WAAB01009978.1:0-10216 GCA_013389865.1 Piaya cayana
CCAAAATCAAACTATGACATACAATGCATTAAAATCTAATAGATCTTCATGAAGCCAGTTTCTTCTTTGAGTATCAACTGCTTTCCTGGGCATGGTGACAGGTTGCAGGATGGCAGAGCAATGTCTTCTACACTTATTCCCCCTGTGCCATGTACCATACTCATTTTAACATAAAGTAAACAGAAGTGAAGCCATTACGCTGTTAACACCTTAAGTCTGTTTGAAGGTGGATGTGTGTTGACTGGAGCATCACAGAATCAAATGCAGAGATCAATATGATCAGAGAGTGTTCAATTTATTGNTGCTCTCTTTTTCAAGGCCTCGTTAGAATTGTTCAGTATCAATCAGTCTCCAGGCCTTGTTCTCTGTAAAATGTTCCCATAGATGTGCTGTCTCAAAACCAGATCTAAATTATTGTCCCCCATAGTCTATGTGTAAATATATGCTTATTCTGCAAGGATATGCATTTGATTTCTGTTTCTATAACACTGTTTAGTGTGGCTATAAGTGTACTAACTAAACTCTCATGCGATGTACCCAAGAGCAGAACTTGGGAAGTGGTCATGTTTGGTCAGTTTCTTTTCACCAAACATATCCATATCCCTTCCTTTGTGTGGTTTCATTATTAAAAAATTAGTACTTTAAAAAGTAGTGTTAACATAGTTATTCTAACATAGTTAATTTTTATTTTTTGCACTGACATTATGACCTTATTTTAAAAACAAAAACCAAATGACCAAACAAAAACCCTCCACAAAGTAGGATACTTCTGCATTCTCCATCCAGTACAGCAGAGCCATTGATGAACATGGCGAAACTCAAGTCATCAAGATTCAGAAAGTGGATAGGGTGTATTAATCAGTATATTCATATGCTTGAATATGTCAGAGCAGTTCACAGAATCATAGAATCATAGAATCGTAGAATCATAGAATGGTTTGAGTTGAAAGGGTCCTTAAAGATTGCCATGGGCAGGGATACCTCCCACTGGATCAGGATGCTCAAATCCCCATCCAACCTGGCCTTGAACACCTCCAAGGATGGGGTATCCATAATTTCTCTGGGCGACCTGTGCCCATGCCTCACCACCCTCATAGTAAAATATATCTTCCTAATATCTAATCTAAATCTGCCCTCTTTCAGCTTAAAACCATTATCCCTCGTCCTTTGACTGCACTCCCTGATAAAGACCCCCTCCCCACCTTTCCTGTAGGCCGTCTTTAAGTACTGAAAGGCTGCTATAAGGTCTCCCAGGAGCCTTCTCTTCTTCAGGCTGAACAACCCCAAATCTCTTAGCCTGTCCTCATATGGGAGGTGCTCCAGGCCTCTGATCATCATCGTGGCCTCCTCTGGACCCATTCCAACAGATCTATGTCTTTCCTGTGCTGAGGACTCCAGAGTTGGATGCAGTACTCCATGTGAGGTCTCCTGAGAGCAGAGTACAGGGACAGAATCTCCTCCCTTGACCTGCTGGCCACGCTTCTTTTGGTGCGGCCCAGGATACAGTTGGCTTTCTGGCCTGCAAGTGCCCATTGCCAGCTCATGTTGAGCTTCTCATCCACCAGCACCCCAAGTCCTTCTCTCCAGGGCTGCTCTCAATCCATGCTCCACCCAGCCTGTAATTGTGCTTGGGATTGCCCCAACCCAGGTTCAGGGCCTGTTGAACAACCCACATCTGTCTCCATTCTAATGCCCACCACAAGGTGAACATTAAGTGCCAAACTCCTAAGGAATGTTTCTTGATCCTGTAAATCATCTAGAAGAAGGTTGTTCAAATACCATCTTTTGAGATAGTTCCCCAAAGAAGTTTGACCCTTTTGGCTGGAAGATTTATCACCCACTAAGGCTTAGTACTTAAACAAAGTGGCCAAATATTTCCTGTTCTTAATTAACACAATTCCACTTTATTTGTGGTGAAAATGTTACTTCTCCTAACTGAATGCCTGTTACATTGTACTTGAGGCCTCTGAACAGCACCATAGACTGTTCACAGTATTTTGTTTGTTATTACAATAAGTAACTTCTGAAGTTCCAGATTTCAAGAGAAGATATAGGTAACTCTCTCAGGATCCTATGAACAGTATTGTAATGTGATATATAGTATAAACATAAAAGGTACCTGAGAATGCACTTGAGCAAATCTTTGTAACAACTGAAAATTAACTCTTCAGCCTCCTCAAAGCTGTGAAGAGCTTCTAATTCTCCCTACTGTGGTAAGAGCATAAGTTTGATGGTGAATAATCACAAATTAATTTTCTTTCACTGGGCAAAAAATGACTGAATATGGCATATTTGTTTGCATCTCTGCATTGATTTAGGTTCATATTAGAATATATTAGATATTCTGTAATACATGACAGGATAGAAGCACATCTATTTGACAGAGGGTTCAGAAAATGACAAATCTTATGAGGCAGCTCCAAGCATATCTCCAGGAACATCCACAGTGACTGACATGCCTGACATTTTTGGCATGCTGGCAGCATGTGATAGCATATTAGACTTCACATTCATCCTTTGCAAGGATGTTTCAGGTGACTATATCTGATCAACATATGAAATATTGAAGATCCGATGTGCTCAATAATGTTAAGAGATATTTCCAGTGAACTGAGCCACATTAACCATTCATCGTTAGAAAAAAAATAACTTTATAACCGGATTAACAGCTGCTCTAATCTCTGCAGCATCACAAAATAATCTAAATATACTCTACAACTCTCAATTTTTACTATGCACACACAGACACTCAGAAGGTCCCTCTAGTAGCTGTCATGCAGCACTTTACATTTTTTAAATATTTTTGAGGTCTTTTTCTGATGAATTATGCTTTACTAGTGTTTAATTTAGTTTATTAAATGAGAATATTTTGCATTTCAGTATAACCTTCTATAAAAAAATTAGAAATGTTTCATTATCATATGAGAGTTAAATCTCCGAAAGCCCAATTTTGAGATCAAATTATTTTATTGCAATGAGACTAGAGAGGCAAGCATATTGGCTTTTAAATTGTGCTGTAATTTACAGCAGTGATTGCCAATCATTTCCAGTTGCGAATCACTTTCACAGGAATAATTTCATACAAGTCCAGTACAAATCTACCTAAATAGCTGCAGTTTTGACAGGTTCAACATTCCTTTCTAAATACTGTAGCCTAGGCTGGAAATTGCTGCTCTAGAAAAATACAAAGTATTATTATTGGAAGATATGATTGCAGTGAGAAAAAAATGCTCAATTAAAAGACTCGTAAGTTTCTACTTTATTTCACATACATGTATTGTTGACATTTATTTAGATTTAGTTATTTAAACTATTTGGATTCTGGGTTTGGGTAATTATCTACTCCATCTCTGAAATGTGTTAACTGAGTCTCCTAACTTTTTCTCTCCAGATGGCTTATAGGAGATTGGTCAGAATGCAGTAAGACCTGTGATGGAGGAATGCGTTCACGAACAGTTCTCTGTATCAGAAAGATTGGACCTTCTGAGGAGGAGATACTGGACAATACCAACTGTTTAACACACTGGCCTATTGAAAAAGAGCCCTGTAACAATCAGTCCTGTCCCCCACAGTGGGTTAGTTTGGACTGGTCAGAAGTAAGGAAATTTTGCTATGTTAGCTTATTGGCAACATTGAAGACAAGAGCTCTGATCACTGAATATTAGTACATTTTCTATTGCTGCTTGCTAAGTAAAGAATTAATAAGAAATTCAAAAACTGATAGGTTTAGAGTATTGAAGCAAATTTTTGTCATTCATATTTTTTTCCTTTTCTTCTATGTTGTCAATTTTGTTGTTTTGTCAAATGACTATGAACTGTTGTTATTAATCATAATAGAAAAATAGTAAAATACAAAATATAATAATAAAGTAGTAAAAAAACCCCCAACATAACCAACCAAAAAAGACACAAACCTAGAATAACCACTTGGTATGCAATAATTAGCTTAAAGGAAAAAGCAATTTCCATTAGTTCCTGAACCAGCAAATAGCTGGAAAGTAGAGATGACAGTCTTACAATATCAGAAACCAGAATAATCTGCTGGGTTTTTTTTTTCTTAATTAACCATGCTGATGTAAAGCATCATCTTTCTTAGCAACATATCTTCAGAGGCAGACCTGAAAATTGATATTCTCTTTATTAAAGAAAAAGCATCTTCTGTTAAATATGGTGGCATCTTATAGTATAAGCCAAATCATGACCTTATACTGATTCAGGTATTAAATTTGAAGGATGTGAACCAGTGCAGCTAAAAGAAGATAGATTGATTTGTGATACATTTGAATAGGACTGCATCACATGCAAATCAGAGTGCAAAAATGTCTGTTTTAAAATTAGTTAATTCGGGGATTTGTCCTAACGCTTCTTGGAAAACTATACCTGAACTTTAGTCTTTGAATTGCAAGAAGTGTTGCAATGTTCTAGTTCCATGACAGTTTGTACCTGTTTGCTTTTGTTTTCTGAAACAACTCCTCTTCCTTTCCAGTTATTGTTTGTCAGAAAGGAGTTATTGACCACATTCTTGCTTTCGTGTTTCAGTTTGAAGTCACCTTTTTGGGCATGGATTACTAGAATTAAATGTATATGCTATCCCAGAGTAGGTTTCACATGTGCCTCATCCTTTTGTTTCCTGCCTCTATTGAAAATACCCATAACATAGAGTGTATCAGTATACCCTAAATAATCTCCTTCTGTTCCGCAGCTATCACATATTGATTGTTTAGTCATCTTATGCTCTGTTAATATGAACTTTATCCTCCTTTTTGCATTTAGGTTAGTAATCTCCCAATTTAAACAAAGGTTCTTGTTATTTTTTTAAAATGTATGCTCTTGCGCATCATACTCCCAAATTTCACTTCATTTCAGTTATTTGTGTCTTCATGGTTGTCCAGCTCTTCTGTACAGCATATCTCTGTAGCATCAAGAAGGCTGGATGCTCTTTAAGAAGGAAATCCTGGTGGCACAAGAGCAGGCCATCCCCGTGTGCCAGAAAATGAACCAGTGGGGAAGAAAACTGGCTTGGCTGAGCAGCAAGGTATGAGTGGATCTCAGAAAAAAGAGGAAAGTCTATGAGCTTTGGAAGAAGGGGCAGGCATCTCCAGAGGACTACAAGATTGAAGTGAGGTCATGCAGAGAGAAAATCAGAAGGGCTAAAGCCCAACTAGAACTCAAATTGTCCAATTCTGTGGAAGATAACAAAAAATCTTTCTACAGATATATCACCAACAAAAGGGGGCCAAGAAGAATCTCCATCCTTTACTGGATGCAAAGAGAAAAATAGTGACAAAGGATGAGGATAAGGCTGAGGTACTTAATGCCTTCTTTGCCTCAGTCTTCAATAGTAAGGTCAGCTGTTCCCTGGTTACTCAGCCCCCTGAGCCAGAAGACAGGGAGGGGGAGCAGAACAAAGCTCCCATGGTCCAAGAGGAAATGGTAGACACCCGCTAGGCCAATTAGACATTCACAAGTCCATGGGGCCGGATGGGATTTACCTAGGGGTATTAAGGGAGCTGGTGGAGATGCTCAACCCCTTTCCATCATCTACCAGCAGTCCTGGCTGACTGGGGAAGTTCCACTTGACTGGAGGCTGACAGATGTTACGCCCATTTACAATAAGGGTTGCAGGGGAGGATTCAGGGAGCTCCAGGCATGTCATTCTGACCTCAGTGCCAGAGAAGGTCATGGAGCAGATCATCTCGAGTGCTATCACAAAGCACACGCAAGATAACTTTGTGATCAGGCCCAGTCAGCATGGGTTTATGAAAGGCAGGTCCTGCCAAACCAACCCGATCTCCTATGACAAGATGACCCACTCAGTGACGAAGGATGTGGATGTGGTGTACCTGGACTTCAGTAAAGATTTGACACTATTTCTCACAGGATTCTGCTAGAGAAACTGGTTGCCATTGGCCTGGACAGACGTACCCTCTGCTGGGTAAAGAACTGGCTGGATAGCCGGGCCCAGAGAGTGGTGGTAAATGGTGTTAAATCCAGCTGGAGGCTCGTCACAAGTGGTGTCTCCAGGGCTCAGTGTTGGGTCTAGTTCTATTCAATACCAATGATCTGGATGAGGGGATTGAGCGCACCCTCGGTAAGTTTGCAGATGACACTAAGCAGGGACGAAGTGTCGATCTGCTTGAGGGTAAGGAGGCTCTACAGAGGAATCTGGACAGGCTGGATCAATGGGCTGAGGCCAACGGGATGAGATTCAACAAGACCATGTGCAGAGCCCTGCACTTAGGTTACAAGAACCCACGCAGTGCTACAGGCTTGGGGAAGAGTGGCTGGAAAGCTGCCTGGCAGAGAAGGACCTGGGGATGTTGGTTGACAGCAGCTGAACAAGAGCCAGAAGTGTGTTCAAGTGGTCAAGAGGGCAAACAGCATCCTGGCCTGTATCAGAAACAGCACAGCCAGCAGGGAAGTGATTGTGCCCCTGTAATCAGCACTGGTGAGGCCACACCTCGAATATTGTGTTCAGTTTTGGGCCCTTCACTATAAGAAAGACATTGAGGGGTTGGAGCATGTCCAGAGAAGGGCAACAAAGCTGGGGAAGGGGCTGATGAACAAGTTTTATGAGGAGCGGCTAAGTGAACTGGGATTGTTTAGCCTGGAGAAGAGGAGGCTGAGGGGAGACCTTATTACTGTCTACCAACTACCTAAAAGGAGGTTGCAGAGAGGTGGGTGTTGGTCTCTTCTCCCAAGTGATAGGTGATAGGACAAGAGGGAATGGCCTCAAGTTGCACTAGGGGAGGTTCAGATTGGACATTAGGAAAAATGTCTTCTCTGAAAGGGTTATAGGGCACTGGCAGAGGCTGCCCAAGGAGGTGATTGAGTCACCATCCCTAGAGGTATTTAAAAGACAGGTAGATGAAGTGCTTGGGGATATGGTTTAGTAGTGGACAGGTATGGTTGGGTTTGATTGTCTCAAAGATCTTTTCCAACCATAGTGATTCCATGATTCTATGATCAAGGTCAGTTAGTTACCTTTGCTAACCATTAATTTAAGTAACGCTGAACATCATTAAGTAAACTATAAAGAAATATTAAACAGATAAGTCTCATGACTGATCCTAGAAGGTCTTTCCAGGTTGCATCTCTCTAATTCTAAACTTTACCCAACTGTAATCCCCCTTTCAAATACTTTACTGAAGTCCAGGTCAGTTAGAACTGTTCCACTTCCTTTGTTTAAGAAAAAGAGACTATTAGAGTAAACTGGAATGATCTACAAATGATATACCCGTGATTCATTGTATCCCATTGTCTGTGTATTTATTTGCCTTTCAACAGCATCACATTCAAAATAAATTATAAATCACTGCATACTATAAAGAAGATTAATGTGCCTGTAGTTGCATATATCTATTCTGTGCACAGATACTTTTAGCTCCAAAAATTGTTACAGCCTCTTGAAATTCAAAGACTAAAGAAGGAAGTCTACTAGCATCACTGTGAGCACCCTAGCATGGGAGACATTCCTCCATGAATTTGTCCAACATGGGTCCATCCCACAGGCTGCAGTCCTTCATTAACTGCTCCAGCATGGGTCCTTTCCATGGGCTGCAGTCCTTCAGGAACAGGCTGCTCCAGCGTGGATCCCCCATGGGGTCACAAGTCCTGCAAGCAAACCTGCTCCAGTGTGGGCTCGTCTCCATGGATCTATAGGAGGAGCCTTTTCCCACGGTGTCACAGCCTCCTTTGGGTGCATCCATTTACTCAGGCATGGAGCCCTACATGAACTGCAGGTGGATATATGCTCCATCGTGGACCTGCAGAGGGACAGCCTGTTTTGCCATGGTCTTCACTATGGGCTGCAGGGGTAACTCTGCTCTGGTGCCTGGAGCATCTCCTCCCTCCTTCTCCACTGACCTTGGCTGTCCGCAGGGTTGTTTCTCTCACATATTCTCACTCCTCTCTGCTGCTGTTCTTGTGCAGTTTGTTTTCCCCTTTCTTAAATATGTTATCCCAGAGGTGCTACCACTGTTGCTGATTGATTGGCTCAGCCTTGGCCACTGGTAAGTCTGTCTTGGAGTTGACTGGCACTGGCTCTATCAGACATGGGGGAAGCTTCTGGCATCTTCTCACAGAAACTACACCTATAGCTCCCCTCTACACTACCAAAACCTTGCTGAGCAAACCCAATACACAAATATAATTTTCCCCATTATATATAGAATCATAGAATCACTAGGTTGGAAAGGACCCAATGGATCATCGAGTCCAACCATTCCGATCAATCATTGAACTATGTCCCTCAGTACCTCATCCACCCATCTTTTAAAGACCTCTAGGGAAGGTAACTCAACCACCTCCCTGGGCAGCCTGTTCCAATGCCCAATGACCCTTTCTGTGAAAAATTTTTTCCTGATGTCAAGCCTGAACCTCCCCTGGTGGAGGTTGAGGCCACTCCCTCTTGTCCTGTCCCCTATCACTTGGGAGAAGAGGCCAACTCCCTGCTCTCCACAACCACCTTTCAGGTAGTTGTAGAGAGCAATGAGGTCTCCCCTCAGCCTCCTCTTCTCCAGGCTAAACAACCCCAGCTCTCTCAGCCGCTCCTCATAAGACTTGTTCTCCAGCCCCTCACTAGCTTTGTCGTTCTTCTCTGGACACACTCCAGAGCCTCAACGTCCTTCTTGTGGTGAGGGGCCCAGAACTGGACACAGTACTCAAGGAGCGGTCTCACCAGTGCCGAGTACAGANTGCTAAGGGTACACTCAATGCCTTCATCCAGGTCATTGATGAAGACATTGAACAGGGCTGGACCCAGCACTGAGCCCTGGGGAGCCCCACTTGTCACTGGCCTCCAACTGGAGTAAACTCCATTTACCACCACTCTCTGGGTCTGGTCATTCAACCAGTTTTCCACCCAGGAGAGTGCCCGCTTGTCCAGTCCAGAGGCTTTTCTCCCATTTGTTCATGCCTTGGCCCAGGCTGGGCAGTCGAGGGGTCACTGGGGTAAGATCCTGGGTCTCCTGGTAAAATTTATGGGTTCAGTACCCACTGGGCTAAACGAGGGCAAAACAATGCCAAAGTATTCATCCAAAAGGAATTTATCTGTACAGGTATTCTTAGGAATCAGTTTGGCTGCTAAATCTGCTGTCAGGGAAAAGAAAGAAAGAGAGAAAAGGGAGGAAAGGGGGGGGGAGAGAGAGGGGGAGAGAGAGAAGTGCAAGGACACCACCTGGGCTCTGGTCCTTTTCTTCTCTCTCCCAGGATGGCGGGTGCGCTACAAATGGCCCCCCTTGCAGAGTATTATTTATAAGTTTTGGTGGGCCTGCACAGTGCTGCTTCTAGGAAAGTTCTGGAACTGAGTGTGGGGGGGCTCTGGAGTCCAAGGTGAGTCTGAGGTATCATTCTGCCCCTGTTCTCCCTACCGGCAAGGCTGTAGCATGACCTCTCTGGGCAGCAAGTGCAGCTGCACTGCTTGCGAGAGTGAGATAAGGCTGAAGGACACTGTCTTTGCTGACAGGTTTCCCACTGTTGTTCAGTTTTGAGTATTGTCTTCCCCCTGGAGCAACTGCATTTTGGATTATAACGACAAACCATGGTGTATTAACATGCATGGACTCAGCTTTTATTTTAAGATAGGACCTAGTTTATTGTTACAAGCTCATATTTGTACCTTACTAAAAATGTCAATGCCCCTCCCAAAAGTCCCTCATAAAAATTTCCACAGTATGTTTTTCTCATTCCACTGACCACTGTTATTGTTTTGATGCCTTCTTGTTTCTGCCAGCAATGTTTATTCTTCTCAGGCCAGCAGCTTGCTGGATATTAAATTTTCTGTACTCCTGCTCCAGAGGTTTAACAACACTTGTGGCCATTTCTTGCTCACCATCTCTTCTGACAACAAACTGCGTACACTGAAACAGATGCTGTTGTGTTTCCCTCTCTTTTCCTACTCCTGCTACCCTATACCTAACATCACCCATGCTGACTGTAGAATTCCGGGCACACAAAACTCCCTTCAGTCTTCCTAAAATGCACTCTTCTTGCACCTGAACTTTCCTCTGGAGCCAACCCTGCTGTTATAATTCTCTGTTACACTGTTTCAGTTTATTTCTTGTGGAAACAGACATGATTTTTACCTGAGGTATTGCTTATAATTTCTCTGATTTCCCTTGATATACCCCACAATTGTTCCTAACCTCCCTGTTCTCTCTGAAAATATCTGATCTACAAGAAGGACTTTTAAGTATCCTCTGTAGAATGCTGAACA
>WAAB01009979.1:0-20834 GCA_013389865.1 Piaya cayana
GGTCTATAGCAGACTCCCATGACAAGGTCTGCCTGCCTGTGGGCTCCTCTGATTTTTACCCACAGGCACTCAGTCCCTTTCTGACCATAATCCGGCTCAAGGGTATCAAAGCCCTCTGTAGCATAGAGGGCTACCCTTCCTCCTCTTCTGCCCTTCCTGAAGAGATTTTTACTCAGGAAAGACATTGTACTTGTAGTGCTTACAGTAGTTGTAAAATACTATTAAACTTAGCATTTGTCTTCTGTCTATAACAATTGCACACCCACAAACTGGTTTGAAAAGTCAACATTAAAAGAAAGAATGAATCTTAACATGAATAGTGCCCTTGTTTGAATACATATGTGTATACACAGGCATACTAGAGGTTTTTTTTTCTCTTTCAGAGATATAACAACAATGAAAGGTACCATTGTTGCTCAAGTGGATTCAAGTGAGTCTTTCCAGGAGTTTTGCAGTACATCATGTTTATCCTTCTATGAAGATAAACAAAATCCTTCAAAAGGAGCTTTGAATAAATCAAGATGCACTATCTGTGGTAAACTAACTGAGGTCTGGTTGTTTTTTTTCTCTTTCTCGATAATGTCAATATTAATAATATACATTCTGAAGTAAGAGTAATTAAAATAAGGAAATTTAAAATCTGATTCGGTGTTTTCATATGCAGTAAGATATTAAGATATGCAAGCTTAATATTCATAAAGAGCAACTGAAGGAAAAAAGAGTTCAGAGGCTGTTAATGATTTTTGTTACAGAAACTTGAATGACCTTTTGCTGTTACCTTGTAGCTGCTGTCAGCAATGTTATTAGGTGCAGAATGTGATATTTGTAACCCAGATCTCCCATGCAGAAGAACTACTGTTGAAAAAAGTCAAGATTTACTGTATTAATTTGATTCTTTTTACTGTAAATTTCAAAGGATTATGCAAATGCTTTTTAGAGATATGTAGAATATATGTAATTGTAAATTCTTATTAATGTATTAATGTGCTCTTGATGCCACTGCTACCTTACACAGCATGTGTCTGGCCGGTCTGTATGTGCCATATTGTTAGCCTGCAAATTGAGTTGTTTTGTAAAATCACATAAACTAACCTTCTGCTCTAATACACAGTTATTACATCCTTCCCTGTGATCTTTGCTTCTAGGCTACAAGAGCAATTTTTTTTCTGGAACTTTGGAGACAACAGAAACACCAATTTCTGTTTCTGTATTTCATGGTCATTTTAAGGATTTCTCTTCTTATATAGTGAGCTAGTGTAATTGGGTTTTAGGTGTTGTACTTGAATGTAAGGCTTCTGGCTGGTCAGTTTGTTGTGACTTTGTGCTTGTGTGGTGACAGAGTACTTCTTTTATTTTTATGTTTCAGATTCGTCATGAAGTTAGCTTTAAAAATATGACTCATAAGCTGTGCAGTGACCATTGCTTCAATAGGTACAGGATGGCAAATGGTTTAATAATGAATTGCTGTGAGCATTGTGGGGAGTATTTACCCAGTAAAGGAGCTGGAAACAATATTCTTACTATTGATGGTCAGCAGAAAAGATTCTGCTGTCAGAACTGCGTTGGTGAATACAAGCAGGTAATTACTTCTTTACCTAGAAATTAAAATTAAGTAAGCATTAATACTTCTTCTGTTTACACCGTTACTTATAATGTAGTTTTACTTCTCATTAGAAGTCTTAAGTAGCAAAAGACTTCTGAAAAATGAGATTCAGTCAGTGAGGGCAAACTAGCCAGATTGCACCTTTTACTACTGGCTGGTTTTTGATGTTGCTGTAATAGCAATACCTATTTGTTATTAATGAAAATATTGAAATGAAACTTTCTCTTAATAATTCTGTGTAACTAACAAGTATATTATTAGCAAGTCCAACACACAGGCTTACTGGTCCTTAAGTGATATTATTATTATTTTATGTATCAAAGCTCACTTGTATGCAGTCAAAACATTCGAATATATGCAGAGCATGCAGATTGGACATTGCTGTGAGAATGCTCTGACTGGTTACACATTGGCTGTGTACCTGTAGTAGCCTCATCTCCTTCCTTGTACAGCTTAGGATTTCAAAACATTATTACTTTCACCCTTCCATGTGTTGAATTTTGAGCTTTTGTTTTCTTTACTTGGTTTCATTTTTATACCATCGAGATAGCCATAATTATAGTGGTTAAAAATATTTAGAAATCAAGAAGTGCAATGCTGATGTCTTTAATGTATTACAGAGCCAGCTTAGCTCTGAACCATTGCTAATGCTGGCTGGAAGGTTTAAAAGTTAATCACAGTATTTATGGTATTAATAGGATATCTCTGAAATATTAAATATTTGGAGGGGGGGTTATGCAATTTGGGGATTTTTTTTTTCCTATAGGTTGTTTTTTGGTACATTCTGCTCCAAATTTATAAGGGCACTGTTATGAAATACAAAAGTACTATTTTACTAGCAAGATGCTTTTTTATCTGATTGTGGAATTCACACTTGAATATATGAGTGGCTGCACACTGCTTTGAGTTCTTTCTTCAGTTCTTTCCGTTTTTACAAAAACAGACATCCATGAGAAAAGGGAATGCGGTGCTGAACATTTTAAGTTCTTTAATGTATGTCTGTTTTTTCTCTTTGCGCATTCAGTTTTGATGCTTTTGGGGATGGCTGTTCTCCTGTATATGCAGTGTGCAAACAGCATAGCTGGAAACGTGCATATGTAAACAGCGTATGGCTTTTGGAATGGCCACATTCAGTTTTTTGTCACAGCTATACGAAAAGGGACAGGATAGGTTTCCAAGATACTAGAAACATAGGCATGCCCAGAAGCCATGGAAAGACTTGAAGAAACGTTGAATACTGTCTCTCGAAGAAACAAAAAGGCATGACATTAACTTTGAACTTGAGGCATTCCCACACAACCAGTATAACATGTACTACACATGGAATTATGAAAGGAACGTGGAATTTTGAGAGGTCGAAATGATAAATCTCAACTCAATACAGACTGCGCTATATTTGTTCAGATGTTGTTGTATTTTGTGTTTAGATGTGTATTTGAGAATGGGAAGGATGTGGGTAGCAAGTTGTATGTTCTGGTTTGGTATGGGGAGAACAGTTTGGAGTATCAGGAATCCTCACACATAGTGTTGAGTATTGTGAGGATCCTTAAGAGAACCTTTAAAATTGAGACCCATTGTTTTGGTGCATTCAGATCTGACAGCAGACTTCATTCAAGCAAGTTCTTAATTGTTTTGTGGAAATATTTGATACTGGGGAGCTGCAGTAGGCTGTGAGAAGCCTAATTTTGCATCTGGTTTGCAGGGTGATTATAGGCGTATTTTTGATACTGAGAGAAACTCCAGTTAACAATTCAGTAGTTTATAGTGTATGTTGTAGGTGTCAAAGTTGCTCAGGACACAATTATTTGAAGAGTATTTAGTTGTCCAGCAGGATTTATTTAAGTTTGAACTTCCATTTGAATTAAGTTTTGGGGTTTTTTTTAAACTAAATGTAGCAAAGTAATTTTGGTTTTTTAGAAAGAAACTTAGACTTAAGAACACATCACTGATTACTCACTGGGCCACAATTAGTAAATCTTAGGTTGCTTTGTTCAGTCGTAACAACGTTTTCTTGGAAATTTTTATCAGATCTTGCTTTTAAAGGAGAACTGGTGAAGGAGACAACATGGGACATACTGCAATAAACTTCATTGAATCAATAATATAGGACAAGTTGATGTATCGTTTGATGACATCGTTGTGTTGTACAGCTGATTATTATGTGTCACAACAGTTTTAGCAAGTGAAATGTTTTCTTTCAAACAGTTGTAAAATGCGTAGGACTTAACTGGTGTGAGCTTTGTATTAAGTAGTTCATATTGTAAATGTCGTACACCATCAATATATGCTATCCATTTGTAGTAGTAATAAATGAAACTGTTTCTTATTACTTGTACCAATCTATATACTTCATCCCTATTTTTTGAATAAATGTTACACTGATTTGAACAATTATTTTTCAGTAACTTATCATGGACAGTTTTTTTTTCTTCCTGAAATTGTGGGTAATAATAGTAACTGTGGCTTTTGGAATGGCCACATTCTGAGTGCAAATAATCCATCAGCTACAAAGGGTTTCTTTCCTCTGCTTTAGAATGTTGATGGGAGTAAGAAGCAGTGTTATTCCTGGGATGTGGAGTAGGTTTTTTTCTGAAGTGCCTAAGCTGCCTTTTAAGGTGATGGATGCACTTGGTTTTCAATGTACCATTTTCAGACCCTGCTTTAAAACTGAGACACAAATAATCTTGAATGTTGCATCTTGTGTTTTGCTTTTCTGAGAGTTAATGTCTGTTATTTCTTACCTAAAACTGAAGTGATTACAGTAATTTAAAATATCATTTTAAGCAAGTTATGGAACATAAATAAATTAATAAATTGTAAGACTTCTTAAAAAAATAGATATAACCTAACTAGTGTCATGTTCAGAAGCATTCCTGATGGCATAACAGCCGTTCATGAAGACAACTAAGTGCAAATTAAGCTTTTCTAACAAAGAGCAATCTATGATAAAATTCTTCCTTCAAAAATTATATCACTGTGGCAATTTAGATTAAAAAGTCGAAACCAAACCCCTTATTTGAAGTGGTCATTTTTTTTAAGCTTGAAGAATACTACTACCACTGAATCATAAATTCTGTTGCACCACAGTTCAAATGCTTCCCATGCAGACGGACAAGAGGAACTTAATGACAGTAAACAAAACTAATAAAACAAAAGAGAATGAGAGCATATCTGACAAGGACGTGGCTAAGTTGTATAGTTGTGCAAATGCTGAAATACTTTTTCTTCAACTAGGCATGTCATATAATTAAGAATAAGAACATATAATTAAAATGAGAACACAACCGTTTTCAAAACTTTATAGTGACTCATTTAAAAATTAGTATCCATGCAACAAATTTAAACCAATCCCAAATATGCCTGCCGTGAAGACATATTAACAAAAAGCACATAAATATGTCAAAATTTCAGCGTTTTTGATACTATAGCGTATTTTCTGTCTTTACAAAATTAGACTGTTTCCTTTACAAGGCAGTCATAATGTTGTTTGTGTCCTCATTTGCTGGACTGGGGTCCAGGCTTGACAGCCTTGTTCTAAGGATCAAGTAGGTTCTGTGTCTTGGCTTATACAACCAACCATACCTTTTACTTTCCTATTGTTCAACTAAGGTAAAGCTGAGTCTGTGTCTGTTTATAAAAATACAGTCTTCAGTTGCTTTGCTTACTGGCCTGAGCACTGACCGCAATAATTTAGTGCTTTACTGGTTTCAGACGTTCCTCTACTTTCTTTGCTTTGTTTCTGTAACTAAAATTCCTCTTAGAACATGACCTGAGATCCACTTGCTTTGGGTAGCCATTCTTAAAAGTTGCCATTTTTGTGTGCTGTCAGAAAAGGAGGGGAAGGAGCTTTAGCTGTTTCTCTGTAGACCTCCTAATAGTTCTGCAGTGAAGTGAGTGAATGGAAGCCAAGTGAGTATTTTCCTGGTTGAAGAGGATGTTTGCAATGTCTTTTCATCTAGTGAAATTCTTCCTTCAGGACTGAATAAAAGTGCATTTAGGTGACTGACTTGATGAGATGATGACTTGCCACTGAACCTGCTTCAAGACTGACCAGGTTTTGTCCTCCCATTAAGCTATTCATTTACAAGCAATAGCAGAAACGCCAACCTAGGTGGTTGTGCTTCCTTATCTCTAATTCTGCTCTTTGTCAAACAGCTGGTTTTGTGAAACTCCCCTAACACCCTTTTCATCTGCTTGATCTGTGTACAGGGGTTTAGGAGACTTCATCGTACATGCATATCAGCTCTGTAACTTTTTGTTCATTTGTTTATAGAGTTTGTAATTAGTCTCCACTGGTTTAAATCTCACTGATAGAATGTCTTGACATGTGGTGCTTTAATGGAAGCATCCAGGGGCTTCAAGTTTGTTTTGTCCCATGCAGTGTCTGCTCTTTTTGTTCTTTGCCATTAAGAGAGATCTACCTTTGTTTTTATTTTGATAGTAAAATTACCTACAAAACCTATGGCTTTTCCTGTAATTGTTACTGCTTTGTAAAGTCTTGTTTTCAAAGGTCTGTTTGAAGAGTAAATATTGTTGACAAAACCAGTAATTGTGAGACTTGAACAGCTGCTTTGTGCAGTAATATTAGAAATACTGATATTTTTATTTATTTATTTAAAATGTATTTCTGGTCATCTTTAAAAGACTTCTGTGGTTTCAGCCAGTTCCAACTGTGGTTTAATAGTGGAATCTCTTCTTTGTATGGTAAACCACACTTCTGTCTCATTTTGAGTAATACTTGATTTGGTGTTAAGTAATCTTTGATAATACCAAATTCTGATACTTTGTACACTTATACAAATGAAGGCAGCTGAGTACTTTTTACCTCATTTGCCGTGGTTACATGACAGAAATCTTTATCAACCCAGAAAGAATCAGTTCCTCTTTCTTCTTGCTTAGTAGTGTGGGTTGTTTTTTTCCAGACCTCTTGGTATTTGTGTGTCTAGTTTCTTGCATCCCAGGTGTAAATCAAGTCTTTCTACACACTATCCTGTCCAGACTTTTCTTCTGTTTTATTTTTGTTTCTCTGCTTCAAATGTCTGTCTTCTCTAAAAATTATATAATCGGTTTCCTTGGGCACCTGAGTATTGTCCATAGCGTTCAGGATGTTATTTTGTCAATACTTAAGAAGATAGTTAGGTACATCAGAGATGTTAAAACAGTATTGTAGTTCTGAAGAATAACTTGTGAGGTATGATCCGTGTAGGAGCGCAGGAAATTCTTAGGAAAAGGAAGCAAGGAAGCAATATGACTTGGCATCGATGTTAGGATGCCTATAACCACATCCATGCACTGCTGTACCTGGGGTAATTGAACAGAGTTGAGAGGAAGAGAGAGAAAATAGAAAACAGAAACAACTGAAATAGTCAGTAACAGGAACTTGCTTTTAGATGCAGGAGAAGAATTTTCAGTTCTGATTTTCTTGAAGACATGAAGGCAAGTGTCTTGAGAGCAGAAACAAGACTGGCGAAAAGAGGGAGCACTGGCAGCTGCAAATGCCAGAGAACTAAGTTTCTGGAGAAATTATTGATTTGATTGTTTCCAGGGTTCAGCTGATGGAATGTAAACACAAATCACTTGGTGCTCAAGGGCAGTGAAAGCAAGCACTTCAGCTTTTTCTCCTTAGAGTTGTGCAAATGCTTTTGAAATGTTAGTAATCTTAATCTCTTTTGGAACAGGGAAGAACTTACAGTTGTTAATAGTGGGGGAAAGAGATTATTTGGGTGTGGTATTTGAGAAAACTGAAAAAACCCAATTTTTTCTTTACTGTTATGGTTTCTGCTGATATCTGGTTCTTTTCTTAGTCACAAGTGTTGCTTCTGCATCCATCAGGACTGTCCTTTCAAAGTAGTTTAGCTGCTACTTTCTTGATTGCCTTCCTAATGGGTGTCAGTCATAAAATTCCATGTAGTGAATATCTCTGCTTTTCTGCTTACAGAAATTTCTATCTTATTTGTCCTTTACTTTTCTCTTTTAACAGAGATTGACTGTGTTTCTGTCCCAGAATATTCTTTTCCAGAATCTTTTACAATATTTATCTTTTTCTAATCTGGAACTGTTTCTATGTAAAACTACCAGAGAAATTTGCCTGCATTGAGAAGTGTGTACCAATCATTTTTTCTGTGGATCATATGAGTTTAACTGCAAATCATTTCTTTCAATGGGAAACAAATCTTTGGACTGCTATGTAACATTGTAGTAACCAGCTGGTGTTCTGTTCTTCTGGATGGACTGGTGGATGGTGAGAGTTGTAGCAAAAAAACTCTCTTACGCTGCAGACGTGTTCTTCATCCTGTCCTCTGTCCTGAAGGCATGTAAAGCAGATCAGACTGTTCTTTTCAGTCAAGAATAAAAGTCTGCAGAATAGGTGCCTAGATGCAAGGCACCCATAGTTTTGTTGGAATATTTTTGCAGCCAGAAAGTTCAAAACCAGAGACTTATTAGTTTCAGTTGCAAACAGATGAGTCATTGTAGGGCTTGATCTCCTTCTTCATAGGGTGTAAGCAAGAACAACTCTGGACTAAAGTTTTCATGGTGCTTTCAGTACAATACAAAGGATGATCAAGACTCCTTTTGAAATAATTATTGGTGATAATGGCAAGAGTAAAAATTCCTCAGAAACCCTCTAAGTGAATTCTCTCTTATTCCCTGGAATTTAGGTTTCTGTTGCAACAATGCTTGTATTTTTGGAATCTGTCCCATTCATCTGTTTTGTCTTGCATCTTGATAGCCACTTTTGTGGTTGCCATTTTAATTCAACACTTTGCTAGTGGAGAGAATGAAGATTTTAAATGATGTAGAACTAGTAAATGGTAAGAATTTTTTAAATTGCATTAAGTGTTTTGAAATGTCTTTTCTCAGTTATCTATCATGAGCTACCTCTCATGAAGTATGCCTGATTCTGGGATTAAGTTTCTAACAGGTTGTGCAAACAAGTTACGAAAGAATGAGTGGGTTTTGAATCAGATATAATAAGAACAGAAGAATATTCAGACTTCTGCATTTACGTTTGGCTTTGGAAAGGTCATATATGCAGTGGATCCAGCTAAAATTAGGTCATCTCAATGCAAAATCTGGGTGGAGAAGTGAGGGAGAGGTGTAGTCAAGACTGCTTTTGCATTAAGCCTCCCCTCACATGGCACTGGGCCACCCTTCTCTAGAAATTTTGCCTCTGGAGTAACTTAAATTTTGTAGTTGGTAATCTAATAGATAAAATGTTTGTCCCCTTTCTTGCTCAAGCAGGGTCACCTGGAGGAGGTCACCCTGGACCACATCCCTTTGAGTTTTGCATATGTCCCAAGATGAGGACCCTATGACCTCTCTGGGCAGCCAGTTACTATGTTAGCATTAGTGTAGCCAGTTGATCAAGGAATTAATTTCCACGCCCTGCCCCTGCCATCCTTCTGCACTTCTGACACTGCACCTAGAGTGCTGTGTCGAGTTTTGGATTCCACTGGAAGAAAAGTGTTGACATAGCAATGTTTGTAGTGGGCTGGAACAATGATATAGGAGGACAGCCTTCATTTATTCAACCTTGAGAAGGCTAAAGAGAAATGAGTTCTCTAATGGGAGGGTACAGAGAGGACAAAGTTGAGCTCTTCTGCACAGCGGAGGGATGAGAGACAACAGACTTGACTTGAAAAGAGGAGAAACGTGATTTAGATACCAGGCTTTTCCCTCTATCTCTGAGGGTGATGAAATCATCCAGAGAGACTGGAATGCTCATCCTTGGAGATGCTCAAATCTGACTGGACTGGATCCTGATCAGCTAACTCTGGACCTGTTTTGAGCAGGAGGTTGCACTTGACCTTTGCAGGTCCCCTCCAGTCTGCATGGTTCTGTACTTCTGAAACAAGGAATGAATCAGTGACACTGAAAATAGAGTCAGGAAGTTTTATGGGGGTTTTTGTTCTCTTTTTAACTCCATGATGAAGATTTTCGCTTTGTCTTTTTTTCTCTCTACCAGTGAAGTTCTTTCTTCTTTTCTCCATGCCATGAAATGCCAACAACACTGACACAACTTTACATTTTTCCTATATTTCTTTTCTGAACAACCACTTTTCCTTGAGGATGGTTAAAATTTTCAATTAAGAAGAGAAACGTTCTGTAGTAAGAACATGGGATCAGCTGTTCTGATTGAGAGCAGGGATTGAGACTGCTGCAGTGTAGCATGCAGGGAAGAATAAGAGCAGACTGGGGACTTTAGATGTTTTCTCCTGAGCATTTTCTTAGCATCTGACCCTCTAGATGTCAGGGGATCTCTTGAACTTTATGCAGTGTTCCTGCATGCTATTGTTAGCTGATTTCTTTAATTAGTGCTTGTCCATTCTCCTTGTGAACAAATAGAAGCAGTTCTGACATCTGTGGCACTCTGATAAAAAGTTCTGCTGACCTGAATTTTATGTGAAGAGCTGCCTCCTTTTGTTTGTTTAGAAATGTTTTCTGTTGATATTCCTGTGATTTCCCATAGTTGTTATAATATTAGAAAAGACAAATAACAGTTGTTCTATAGTGCCCCACATTACACCGGTTTTGGTTCTGTCATTAAGTTATCTTGTTTCCAGACCAAAAATCCTTCCCTTATAAGAAAGGTCCTTGACCTGTAGTAGTGTAGTTCTCCATAGTTTCAGTGAGTCTTCTGCTCATTTATTCCAGTTAGAAGGGTACTTTTAGGGAAAGAATTCTCAAATGTTACGTTTTCTACAGAATAATGTTAATAGGGCAGGTTCTTAGAGATGAAAGATAATGTGATGAATGTGAGAGTGGAAGTGTAAGTTACCAAAGAACCTTGAGAGAGTTTTATCTGGAAATTTGACACCTAAAACCAGGAGAAATTTCTTGATTTGCATTATGGCCATCTAGAAATATATGGGATAGTGCTATACAAGATTCTCTCTTGATTTTACCAATGGAAGAAGCCTCTGAGTTAGATAGAATATTATAAAATAAATGTTTGAGGCACCTGTGTAATGCTGATTGTTTAATACTTTCAGGTATACTTTAGCCTTTTTTTTTTTTTGTATAATTATGTTGTACTCCTTGGTTTTTGGATGGTGTTAATATTCAGATGTGCAAGTTTGGGGAGTGGTAGCAAGAGTAGTAAAAATGCAGGAAAAAAGTTCAACTTGAAGGAGATGATGATGATTATGAGGTGTTAGCAGCAATAAATTTGAAATTATTTCAGGCCTTCTAACCTTCCTTTTGTCACTGGTGTCCTGTTTCCTTTACTTGTGTAAAAACATGTTTAAACTTCTGATGATTTAGAAGTGCCCAAACATTCATCTTGGTTACTGTGACAAGAATAAACTGTTATGCTTTTGTTTCTACCCACAGAATCTTCTGCTTTCTTTATATGTATTTTGGATATTCATGTTCTTTATAGGCATAGATGTAGGTTTGCTAGGTTATCACTAGGTATTATCAAAGATTTTTCTTGTTGCTTTTAAGTCTGAAAGATCTAGGGTGAAATCAGTAAACAACTCCAGTATTAAAATGATTCTTGGAATCCAGAAGTGATGGATTTGCTACTGCACTGTACTTTGTGTGCATGATCCTTTCTTGAGATTAGTTAAATAATGGGATATTTGACACGTGGGTTAGCAACAGCTCTTTCTACTTGAAATAGATTTTTGTCAAAGTATGAAGTGTCTTGACACAAGGACTCTTTTCCAGTTATGCTGTGATCAACTTATTATAAATTCATTTATTCTAATGTGCATTTTCGTCTTGCTATCTCTTGATGTTATCATGGGCTCAGTCTGATTTCATTTATTTATTTGGTTGGTTGGGTTTTTAGGACCTAGATCTTGTTAAAGCATCTCTTTACTTGTGCATTGATTTCTGAGTATATTCCTGAACACTCTTTGTTAAGCTGTTTGTCAATATATTTTCATCAGTGCTTCTAGATTTACATTTTGGTTTATTCCAAGGCTGTTTGTGCACCCAGATGTTTTAGTGGTTGTTGCCCATTAAGCTTGTTCAGGCAGTTGACTCCTTTCAAATCATGACCTCCTGTGTTCTTATTGGTAATATGACTTGAAGTATTCTAGATGCTTTGCTTTTGGCTATTAGCCTCTCAGCGGGGATGAATTGGCAGAATAGCTCCAACTCAAGAGTAATTGCTACATTTTGGTCTTGGCACTTGATGTGACTTTTGTCAATATCGTGGCTGATTAGGAGTCTTGTTAGGTGTTGGGTAACATTTTTAAAGGCAAACAAAAAGTGAAGGAAGGATCTTGGAGCTGTATAAAATACCCTTCTCTAGGTTAGGAGCTTGATATCTTGACCTATACACCTTTTTGAAGGGATTCCACAGATTTTATCAAAGCAGCATGTGGAAATAGTCAAGTTGTGTGGTAGTCTGCAAGGTGCTACACCCAATTTGTGGAAGAGGCATTTGTATTTATACATGTTTTTAATATAGGGAAGATGGTGCATGTTTTAAAACCATATGTTCCTTCTCTGTCTATAGCTCTAGATTTAGCTAATTCTCTGGTGTTAAAGATAGGAAGAAGAAAGATAGCCAGTGAAGCTTCTGTTACTTTGAACGAAGTAAAACACCTATGAAATGTGCTTTGCCTTTCTTTCTCCCTTCAGTCACTGAGAAAAGAGGGAGAGGTAGTGCTAAAATCTTTCTTCAAGAGAGAGGAAGAAATCTTGAGTGCCTGAGTGTCAATAGGCTGTTTTCTAATAGTAAAGAGAGAGTCTGTCTGGTAGGAGATGCGTCACTGGTCAAATGAGGAGTTCTCTGATCACTGACAAACCGTGATACTATTTCTATGTTCAGGGAAGGTGTCTAAACATTTCATTTCTGTTAGTGCTTTATGGTGCTTGGGATATTTGCCTAACACTGAAGTATGTAAAATGTGTAGCAGATTAGAGCTGTTGATTTTGTGTGTTGACTGCAATATTGGTATTTCTGCTTGGCGCAGGTTTCCTGTGTTTTTACAGAACACTTGTTCCTTTCTGTGGAAAACTTGAGTGACTGCTGTGTTGAGAGATGTCAAAATTGAGTCTCTTACCAGGTTCTTTGTCGGAGTTCCTCATTGCATTCAGTGAGGAGCATTGGAACTCTGCAGTGTCTTACTCCTGCCTGGAGGGCTGGAACTAGGAGAGCTGAGAAGTTAGAGAAGAAACTGCTACAGTTAACTTATGATAACATCCTTAATATTGTTAAGTATTTGGAGAGTACATCAGCCTTTTTTTCTTTTTTAGTGTATCAACATCATTTGATCTTTACCTTTGCTGTACCAGGTTGCCATTTCATTTCTTAAAACCGTTGTCCCACTGACAAGGGGAGAGGGACAGTTGTTTCAAACTCTCTGACTCTGCACTACTTGCTGTAAACTCTTTCTGCAGCTCATTGTTGCCTTATGGTGGGGTTTGGGATGACTTTATTGGTTTGTTGGGGTTTTGTTGAGGAGTGTTTGGGTTTTTTATCTTTACATGTAAGTTCTTCTTAGCATTCTGCCTAGAGTAAGAGACCCAGCCATAGAGCTTGAGTGTTCTTTAGAGAGTTAACTAATGGAGGAAGGTTCTGATGAGGGAAGAAACTGCAGAAATAAATAAATTTTCCTCTCTGTTTTTTATGCCATAATTTAAACCCCAAGGCCAAATGTAGTTTTAACTAATGGATTGTTTTGCTTTGTTTTATGTTTTAGAAATATGGCAAATTAACATCTTGTACTGGCTGCAGAGCTCAGTGCAGGTTTTTTGACATGACTCAGTGCGTAGGACCTAATGGATGTTTGGAGCCATACTGCTCAGCTGCATGCATGAACACATACAAATCAAAATATGCAAAGTCACAAAGTAAGTGAAAAGGATGATGGATTTTCATCGCTGATAAGAGTAGACTTTGAAGTTTGAGAAGTGGGGGTGGGTTGTCATGTTTTAGAATGAATCTATGGAGATGTGACTTTATAGGTTTTTCAGCTTATTTTAAAAAGAAAAAAATATAATCTTAAATATATTTATGTGGCTGTATGCTGGAGAGGGACAGATTTAGACTAGTCATAAGGAAGAATTTCTTCACTCTGAGAGTGGTGAGGCACTGGCACAGGTTGCCCAGGGAAGCTGTGGTTGCCCCATCCCTGGAGGTGTTCAAGGCCAGGTTGGATGGGGCCTTTGGAGGTGTCCCTGCCTACGGCAGGAGGTTAGAACTGGGTGATCTTCAAGGTCCCTTCCAACGCAAACTATTCTATGGTTCTGTGATATTCAGCTCTAGTAAATGGCATCTAGCCCTCAGAAGGGGTCATTTTCCCACAGTTTTCAATTGTATAAGGCTTCTTGGGGAAAAATTGATGAGATGGAATGTACCATGTTGTGTCACAGAATGATAGTGCAATTTTCTTGCATACAAATTAATACTCTCTTGTCTAGGATTCAATTCTACCGTATTGTATCTCTTCACCAACAACTGCAGAAAGTTAGAGATAGTTATAATGTGTGTGGGTATTCTTTAGGTAAAATTTTTAATCTGAGTGAAAGGAACTGGTGAATAGCTCAAAACTCGTGTTCTTCAATGTGCAAAGCAGCCATAGATCTTAATTCATCCAACTCAAAAGCTGAAAATGCTCCAGTGAATTTTATAGAAGATTCTAATTCATACTTAATGCCAGTCTTTAATGGAAGAATTTATCAAGCCTCTGCACTTTGTGTTTTATGTGTCTTTTAAAAGCTGACTGGAAAACAAATTATAGCTTTTTACATTGGAAAGGTGGGAAGAGCTGTGTAATCCAGCATTTTAATTTTTTTTTTTTTGTGCTGCTACTTTGTGTTTATTTTGCTTGTAAACTACGTTTTTCTTTTAGGTATGGAAATTATTTGCCACTTTTGTAAACGAAACTCTTTACCTCAGTATCAAGCCACAATGCCTGATGGAAAACTGTACAACTTTTGCAGTTCCAGTTGTGTAGCTAAATTTCAGGTTAGCTGTTGTGTTAAATCCTTTCCTCCCTAAATATTTGTGTGCCTGTGTTTGTGTTAAGTATTTGCATATTAAACTATCTTGCTTGTGTGTACATGTGTATGAGTTATAATTAACATAGCAGATGCTTGTGGCTCACAACAATTCCTTTGATCAAAGTGCCGTCTCATAAAGATAAAACTAGCTACTATCTTAAACTTAGAAAATCAAGTAACAAATACCCATTTCTCTTTGATACTGTAAGAAAATGCAAAGCAGTATCACTGCTTATCTTATTTTTAACACCCCAACCTCTTTATGGAGATGAGCCTTACTGTTTTGAGTTGGAGATCAACAGATTTATTCTCTTTTATACCAAATACAATAAAATTCTCATTTACTAAGACATTCATGGGCAGTAGTGATTGTCTCTGCACTGCAAGATTAGAAGCTAAGTCATTAGAATGTTTAAGGATGAAGCTAGCTGTTTAAATAATGTCCAGAAACTGGAGTGTTGCAAGTCTAATGATAGGCACATTGGAAGAAGCTTCTGAGCTCTTTGAAAATGTCTGATTTTTAACACGACGTAAGGTTAAAGCATGTGTAAATACATTGTAGTAGCTAATCTCTAGGTGGTGAAAGAACATTTGTTAAAGATAATGTTTGAGGTTTTGTATGAATAAACTGTTTTCCCAGATGTGCACAGTATAACTGGTAATTCCCTTCTTGTGGTGTTGAACAGTTACACCTAGACAGGGTTTTCCCATTTGTTGTTAAACTTTGCATTTTCTCTCAACCAGAGAGCAAATCAATCTCTCAATTGCTTCCTCGATATATCCTCAGTAGGACTTCCATTACCTAGCCCTGTTCTGTGCTTCCATTTGAACCAGTGTAGTAGAAGTTAGTGGAACGGATTAACAGAATAGACACAAATTGTTCGTATGTAATGACAAATCTGTAATACTTCTTGCAAACTCATTCAGCATCTGTTTTATTCTGCATGGTCTTAAAATTGACTGCAGACTGAAAAGGTCTCTGAACAGAATCTTTCTGCTGTTTGAGTGTGAAAAATAAAAGCTAGTGAATGAGAAGTAGACCTTGGGCCTTCTTGGATTTGCAGATAAGTCAACATGAAATAACATTATTGAAAATAACTGATGGATCATTTGATGCTAGTTGTGGGTTTCTGATATTGCTGAGACCTTGATACTTACGTTGCAGTTTCAGTGCTGCGTGTAGATCTGTCTCGCTAATGTTTGGTGGAATTTAATTAAAGCAGTCATATGGTGAGTGAGTTCTCAGTAAAGACAAAGAGTGGGTAGGTGGTCACTTGCTTGTAGTTAGTTTGCTCAGACACCTCTGTTAGATTCTGACTTTCAATAGTTCTCATATACTCACTGTCCCGAAGAATAAAATGTATTTGCCATTAGATAAGACTTGATTGTCTGACAACAGCTTCTTTGTTCCATTTGTTTAGTATTTAGAGGGAAAAGAGGGTGTAGAACAATGTGAGCATTGGACTGCAAGTGTTCCTTTGAGGCTTTTTTTATACCTAAGTGTCACATAAGGGGATGAAATTAGAGTGAGAAAATGGTTTAATCCATTTGGGCCATTGCAATGCTTTCTTCAGTGATCTTTTGAAAAAATGGTTAATTTACTATGCTGCTCCATATTTTTCACTGTTCACTTATGTAGATAACCCTTGGTTTAACTTGGTGTTATATTCACTCCTTTTTCTTTACTGTGCTCATTCTTCCTATATGTATTTCTTTGTTTAGGGGTTACCCTTCTTAGAAGAGAATAACTTCTATTTCAGGTTGTCTCCCTTCTGCAAAAGTTTTCGTCATTTTAGTTAACAAATGGGTTGGAATATTTAAATTACCAATTTTTTTTTTCCCAATACTTTAGGGTGAGTTGTCGTTTTGTCTTATGAAGGACCTTTGTTTCTAGCTAACTTGGTTTTTTAATGTATTGATATATCTGAAAGGTTCAGTTGAGCTGCTTGTTGTGCAACTTATGTCTTTATCTCTATTCTGCTTTGTAAGAATCGGTTGCAAAAGTATTCATCCTTGTAAGAAAGAGGGTAAAAGAGAGGGAACAGCCTGCTTGATGCAATTTTTGTTTGGTAGTTGAATGGTTTTGTGGTAGAATACTGTAACTGTATCTTGTTTTCTGTCATGCTTTGTCTTGGAGGATATTGTTGCAGTTAAGGAGAGAACTGTTCCAAAGTTGTATTGTTTTAAGCCAGTTTTACTATTGGTACCTTGACTGGGGCAGTTGAAGATCTTGCTCTGAGCTTGTCTCTTAAATAAATTAGCTGTTTGTTTTTCCTTATTTTGAACACCGAGATTGTAGAACAAGTGTCTTCCCAAAATTAGCAAACGTGTAAGTATCTTTAAGTACAAGTACTCTTGCAAAACACAAGTCTGTGCAAATTTTTCAGAATTTTTTTCCTAAACCTTTTACTTTTTTCAACTTATGGATCTATCAGGAGAATTGTAGGGCTAATATGTGTAAGAATTAAGTTCAGGGGGTTTTAGCAGGTTACTTACTCTGGTTATTCACTAATGTTGTGTTCACTTTAACCATCATTATGGTGTCCGTAAGTGTTCTTCAGTGTATACCTTACATCTCTCTTCCCCACACACACACATACACACACATCTCTGAAAAAGGAGTATGTTGCAGTTGGAAGCTTAGCATACCTGTCACAGAAGTACTTTTCCAAATTTCATCATAAAAAAAAATAATCAAAGCTTCTGTGCTGAGGCTGGAAGGTCTGTGTGTGCACGTATGAATCCAAGGTGAGTGTTTAGTAATTTAGCGCCTATGATTTTGCTTGTGGAAAAGCCCTAGTGGATGACTGTAAAAGATTCCTCATGCATTTTTGCTTCTCTTTTTCACGTTAGGAACAACTTGGTTCTATCAGAAAGTTTATTTCAATTAGGAAAAAAAACTCACTACAGCCTGGCTGCTCACCAGCCCTTCCACATATATGTGTGTGTACAGAAATGTTCTCACAACTTGATTCTCAGTTACTATGAGCAAGGATAAACCCAGCATTTTTTGCACTGCAGTGGCAGGCCAAAAGCTGTATTATTACACTGGTCTTCTCAGAAGAGTTTTAGGCTGTGCCTGCCTGCTGTTCAGGAGTAATTTGGCAGTTTAGAGCAGTTTGAGGTGGTTGCATTGGAGGCTGAGAAGGGTTTTACACAGTGATTTTTCACTCTTCTTGGCACTTGCCATGCTTTTGTTCAGGGCAGGCTCAAGAAAAGCCAGATTAAACATCACTGGTTTTTGACTGAATTTAAGATATTCAAAAGAGCACATATATAGGTATGATTTCAAGGATAGATTTGATAAAGCACAGCATTGATAAAACCATGCTGTTCAGGACAACTTGTGAAAGATTTTAATGAATTCATGATCTTTTTGCTGCATTTTTCTTTGTGTGTAAGAATGTTCCAAGTAATTCCTAAAGACTTTATTCTAAGCATGTTGTAAGTTGGAGGCAAAGGAAGATGATGAGAATACTATGTGCATGTCATCTTGACTGATCAAAGTGCTTTACAGAAGCAGTCCTTGATTGTAAGCAAGATAATAGAAACCATATGGAACAAAATCATGTTGTGATTAACTGTTGGCTTTATGACCATCTTGACCTTGGTTTAGAGCTTTCAGTAACGCAAACTCGTTTCTTTACTGCTTTCTGTGTTACAATTTTTAGTGTAGGAGTTTATGATAAAAAACATTGGGTTTGTTTTTGAAGCAATAATGCATACTTGGTTAGATTAAAAAAAAAAATCTGCGGTTAAATGTAAACATTCCTCAAAACAAGTGAAAAGTTTCCAATGCTATTATTCTGTCATATCTAGCTTTTGTTATTGTCCAATTACCATCCCTCTGGGCTATGTAGGGCCTGAATTTCTACCACAGCGAACAGTTGGGGAAAGAAAGAAAAGAAGCCAATGGTGCCATGCATCAGGAAACAACAAAAAAAAATTGTTTAACTTGTGACATGTAACCCTTACAATAGGTTGTTTTGATTCCATATTTACAGGTAATTACAGACATTAAAATGAATCTTTAATTTGATGAGCACTTAATGTATTTTTCATCTTCATTCATCTCTTTGTCTTCAGTGTTTCTGTGTGGGTTGTCACACCTTTTAGTTAACATTTCCTTCATTCTTAAACTGGAGGTGATGGGGATACTTGGTTCTTGATTTCTTTTTGTTTTCAACCAGGACTTCTAGGACTTTTCCTTGTGTTGACATGACCTGTATGGCAACAGATGTTGAACTTGGTGTTTGCTTTGTGAAGAAACCTGCATATGCAGAAATACACAGACCTTAAAACACCTTTGTGACCACCATGTCAGTACAGTCTTCAGCTCTCTGGTTATAGCAGCCAGTCTAGCAAACCTCTTTTAACCACAGGGATTTGCTGGGTATGATGAGAGCTATGATACTGCTGTATGTGGGCATCAGACTGCATTAAAGTTGTTAGGGGACAATAGACCACTGGGATAAGGGTTGCATCTTTCCTGCAATATGAGGCATTTCATTCTCAGGTCCTGTCCATAACTACTTAATGTCTGCAAAATCCTGATGATGAGTGCATCTGAATAAACCAATACTGATACTAGCTACTATGCAGCAATACTATCTCACTTATATGAGGGCTTCTATCAGTTATCAGTCTCCTCACAATTGTTTTTTTATGGTTTGTTGGGCTTTTTTTTTGCGTAGGTGAACCCTTAGTAACATGACAATCCAAAGCAAAGTATCCTGTAACAGAAATGTTTTCTGTTTTCACTGTTATGAGGTGCAGAGGTAATAACAAATCTGTCTGAAGAGAACTTGTCATCTTTAAATACATTTATTTTCTTGCAAACAGTGAGAGAAAGTTTGTTGAGAAGATGGGTGTAAGGAATTGGCCTCCAGATTCTTCAAGTGACTACAACCACTGCTGATTCAAACTTTGCCTTGAACATCTTATGTAATACACCAATAGTTGTTGCTTGATCGATTGTTATTGATTGTGCAAAAGACTGTGTTCTGTAGGTGTGTAAGAACCTAGTAGAAGACTACAGATGCTCTAAAATTGAGTTCTCTATCTACCGATAGCCTCAGAAATGCATTAAATGAATTAAGTTTTAGGTTGGATATTAGGAAAAAAGTCTCTACTAGAAGAGTGGTGAAGCATTGGAACAGGCTGCCCAGGGAAATGCTGGAATCTCCATCCCTGGAAGTGTTCAAAAACCACATACAAGTGGTATTTCAGACATGGTTTAGTAGGCATGGTGGTGTTGGGCTCTCAGTTGGACTTGATGATCTTGGAGGTCTTTTCCAGCTTTAGCGATTCTATGATTATTCAGTTGTTGAATTAAATTCTCATATCTACACATGCTATCTATAATATTTTTCTCAGTCTTAAATTGTTTAGGGACTGGCTGTTTGAATGATTGCATCTTCCTGCCATGGTGCTTGGGGCCAGCTTAGGAGTGTTAGATGGTTTCCTCTTAATCTGAATAAATGCAGGGCTTGTCACTGAAGTCTTTTACTTTAGTGTTTCTCTTTTCAAGTGATAGGCTTCAGTAAGGTGTTGATAATCTGCCTTTGTGAGGTTTGAATTAGAAAATATTTGTTTGTTAGGTCTTTGTCTGAACTTCTATGACCAAAGTAAGGCAAACCATGAAACTTATGTATCTGAAAATCCCTTTTTTTGAATAACAGGAGTTCAGCTTTGGGCGAGTATTTTTTTTTTCCTGGCAATTATACATTACCCTTAAATACCAGGCATTACAAAAGTAAGAAAAAAGAAATATGACCTAAAATAATTATGATGGAAGCGAGGGTAAAGATTCACGTTTGGAAAACTTACAGTGGAAAGGGAAAAGGAATGAAAAGACTAACCTGCTGTGCTTTTGCCAGAAATGCTCCTGAGTTTGCTTATAGATTCCCAAATTCTCAAACACTATAGACTTAGTTGAAAAATACATTTTAAAAGTAACTATTTTTTTGTGATGTGTGTGCACATTTATGTTTTTCAGACTCTCAGTGTCCAGTCTTCAACAAATGGTCAGTTTGTCTCTCCCAGTGATATTCAGTTGAAATGTAATTATTGCAAAAGTTCTTTTTGTTCAAAGCCAGAAGTACTGGAATGGGAGGTAAGGGGAGTTTTGATGTTATCTTTAGAATGATGAAGTATTTAGAAGTTGACATCTATAACTCTGCTGCAGCTTTTCTAGATAGCTATTTTATAAAGTATTGAAGCCTAAAAAAAAAAATGAACTTAACAAAATATCCCTGGTTCTGTAGAA
>WAAB01009981.1:10076-21587 GCA_013389865.1 Piaya cayana
TGGACATTAGGAAAAAATTCTTCACAGCAAGGGTGATTGGTCAGTGTCAGAGGCTGCCCAGGGAGGGGGTTGATTCCCCTTCCCTGGAGGGGTTTAAGGGCCGGGTGGATGAGGTGCTGAGGGACATGGGTTAGTGACTGATGGGAATGGTTGGACTCGATGATCCGCTGGGTCTCTTCCAGCCTGGTGATTCTGTGATTCTATGATCTGGTGCCAAGAGCAGGAGCTGCAGCAGAAAGTCCCCAGGTCCTCATCGTGCCTTCCCAGTCCCCACCAGCATCCTACGGCAGCCGTGTGGGCACAACACAAGACCCAGTTTTACACTCTGCCTGTTTTTACCACTTACTAAATGATAAAACAGAGGGAAAAAAACACTTTTTGTGTCAAATGGGATTTAAAACTAGCAGCTTCTCCACGTGCTCATGGAAGAGGAAAGAGAGGCGACCACGGCAGCTGTTTCTGATGACACAGGATACGCCTAAAAGCTACAAAGCAGGTAGTTTTGAGTCATCTTGGGGATTAAATTCCTCACCTCTCCCAGTCACAAAGCTTTTTACCAACAGCACGTGGAAAGCCAGCTCTGTTGTGGAAGCCTCGTTCAAGTGGGTGCGAGCCACTCCAACCTAAAACTGGAACTACAACAGCAACCTCATATGACATCAACCTCAAACACAAGTCAGAAAGGGAATCGTGGTGTTTCAGCTCATTCCTATTTCTGGTTTTAATTGCAGCGGCTTCTTCTGAGCACCCATTTCAAAACAACCCGTCAGCTCCTGAGGCCGCTGCTTAAATGAAGGCTTATTCTACATTTTGGACTTGCAATTAGAAGAAAATGGCTATTTCCAGTTGCATTTCAGGAGGATCAGAGGCAACAAAGTGACTCAAGAGCCTCATTTAGGAAGAAAAAAAGGGGACGCTCCGTGCATGAAGCGGGAAAGAGAGCAGCCAGCCAGGGCAGGGGCTCAATCTGCTACGGAACTTTGAGAAAAACACAAGTTGATGCTGTTTTTAACAATAGTGCCACGAACTCCTTGCAGGGCTTGCTTTGCTCCTCCTATAGAATCATAGAATCACCAGGTTGGAAGAGACCCATCAAATCATCGAGTCCAACCATTCTATCAAACACTAAACCATGTCCCTCAGGACCTCATCTATCCGTGCCTTAAACACCTACAGGGAAGGGGAATCAACCACCTCCCTGGGCAGCATATTCCAATGCCCAATGACCCTTGCCGTAAAAAACTGCCTCCTAATCTCTAGCCTAAATCTCCCCTGGAGGAGCTTGAGGCCATTCCCCATCATCCTGTCCCCTGTCCCTTGGCAGAAGAGCCCAGTTCCCTCCTCTCCACAACCTCCTCTCAGGCAGTTGTAGAGAGCAATGAGCTCTCCTCTCAGCCTCCTCTTCTCCACCATAAACACCCCCAGCTCTCTCACATGCTCCTCTTCTTCTCCAGCCCCTTCCCCAGCTTCATTGCTCTTCTCTGCACTTGCTCCAGAGCCTCAACATCCTTCTTGTGGTGAGGGGCCCACAACTGACCCCAGGATTCCAGGAGCGGTCTCCCCAGTGCCGAGTCCAGAGGGAGAAGAACCTCCCTGGCCCTGCTGGCCACGCCGTGTCTGATCCAAGCCAAGATGCCACTGGCCTTCTTGGCCACCTGGGCCACATATTCAGCCGGCTGTCGACCAACACCCCCAGGTCCCTCTCCTCCTGGTAGCTTTCCAGCCAGACTTCTCCTAGGCTGGAGCTCTGCAATTGATTCAGGTTGATTCAGGTTGATTCACTTGATTCAGGTTTACTATTAATTCTAAAGCCAAACAATAGAATGAGAGGTTTCTGGTGCCGTGCTACTGGAATCCCGGATCGCCGACACGCGATGGGAATCGGTGCAGCTGGTTTCATTTACCTTGAGCCACTACCCATACAGCATCCTGAATCCCATCCCAAGATTTCCTCTTCCAGAGTTTGACCCCACTTTCTACAGCACCAGCTGCCTATCGACCACCCAGCACTCCCAACCAACAAAACTGCTGCTTATGAAGCTAATTGGAGTGCTTTAAAGACCTAATAATGACAGGAAACAACGCTGAAGAATAAATAATCCATGCTCGGACTGAAAAAGACACAAAATCAATGAGGCACAAGTTAACAACACCGCACCGGGGGGATGCGAACCTCTTTCCAAGAGGGGCTCGTTGCTTGGTTGCAACAAATATTAACATCACTACTGTAGATTTATTTATTTAGGACATTTTAGGCTATAAATTTCAGTCTCAAAGCGTGTTGCTTCTGTTATACAATTTACACGTGTTAGAGGTTTCCCATGTGAGAAGGATTATTTATGTTGGTTCTCTCAGTTTCAGGGTCAGGATCAAGTTGCTTCAACAACTACCACATCCCTGCATGGACTGGTGGAAAAAATCTCCTCTCCACTCCAATCTGCATCACAGGCAGAGCCTCTTATAAGAAATATATAAGGTTGGTGGTAAAGACACACCAGTAAGTGCTGAAATCAGCTCCTCCAAGGCTGCGATGCCTCCAGACTCCTGCTCCAAAACCTGCTCATGGGATGCTCTGTAATTTTTATAAGAAGATTATGCCTATCAATTCTGGAGTCCTGAGCACAGGAAAGACACAGAGCTGTTGGAGCAAGGCCAGAGGAGGCCACGGAGATGATCCGAGAGCTGGAGAACCTCCTGTGTGAGGAAAGGCTGGAAGAGTTGGGGTTGTTCAGCCTGGAGAAGAGAAGGCTGTGGGGTGACCTTAGAGCAGCTTCCAGGGCTGAAAGGGGCTCCAGGAAAGCTGGGGAGGGGCTCTGGGTCAGGAAGAGGATGAGGGGAATGGTTTTCAGCTGGAAGAGGGGAGATTGAGATGAGATCTTAGGGAGAAATGTTTTGCTGCGAAGGTGGGAAGGCCCTGGCCCAGGTTGCCCAGGGCAGGGGCGGCTGCCCCATCCCTGGAGGGGTTCAAGGCCAGGTTGGATGGGGCTTGGAGCCCCTGATCCAGTGGGAGGTGTCCCTGCCCATGGCAGAGGTGGGACTGGATGGGCTTGGAGGTCCCTTCCAACCCAAACCATTCGATGTGGTGTTTAAGGGACTCCCTAAAACACCTTCCTTGGAGGGGTTTAAGGCACGGGTGGACGAGGTGCTGAGGGACATGGGTTAGAGATTGATGGGAATGGTTGGACTCGATGATCCGGTGGGTCTCTTCCAGCCTGGTGATTCTATGACTCTGTGATTAAATGTCTCACAGTGAATATGGAATTTGCCTTAGAAAACACCTAGGAAAGAACTAACAAGTTTCTGGACAGGGATGCATTTTCGGTATCAGTTAATATAAACACAGACCTGAAGTTAAGGTCAAGAACAAAAGTATTTAAACAAGATGCTAATTCCGTCGTTCCCTACACTGCCCAGTCACCCTGCAAACATTCCTCCACCTCCACGTGTCTGTGCAATCCCTCGCCACACACAAAAATCACTTCTTCCTCTCTCACATGACATTTCCCTGCAAGCAAACAAGTGCAAATGCCTCATTCTACCTTTTAAGCCTTTCTTTGCCCTGCTCTGGAAGAACGCTGCCTCCACGCTGCTCTCTGAAGGGGAAGGAACAACAATTAACAGCTTTTTTGGGGTGTCTGTGCCCACTTAACGCACTCACCTCTCTCCTGAGACAGCATTTTCCCAAAGGTGCCCGTCTCTACAGGATGAAACTGCTCAGACTAACAGGAGTGAGATGGAAATAAAAGAACACTCCTGGAATAAACCTTCTTGACTGCTCCTCGAATCCTGGGGTCAGTTGTGGGCCCCTCAGCACAAGAAGGATGTTGAGGCTGTGGAGTGAGTGCAGAGAAGAGCAAGGAAGCTGGGGAAGGGGCTGGAGAAGAAGAGGAGCAGCTGAGAGAGCTGGGGGTGTTTATGGTGGAGAAGAGGAGGCTGAGGGGAGACCTCATTGCTCTCTGCAACTCCCTGAGAGGAGATTGTGGAGAGGAGGGAGCTGGGCTCTTCTGCCAAGGGACAGGGGACAGGACGAGAGGGAATGGCCTCAAGCTCCACCAGGGGAGGGTCAGGATGGACATTAGGAAAAACATTTTCCTGGAAAGGGTGATTGGGCAGTGTGAGAGGCTGCCCAGGGAGGGGGTTGAGTCGCCTTCCCTGGAGGGGTTTAAGGGTCGGGTGGATGAGGTGCTGAGGGACATGGGTGATTGAGCGGAATGGTTGGACTCCATGATCCGGTGGGTCTCTTCCAACCTGGTTGTTCTATGATTCTATGATTCTGGTACTTGAGCCCCTGTCCCAGCAACACGAGAGTTAATGGGATGGGTTTTTTTAATCCTATCAACTTTGTGGAAAAAACGTGTGCCTTTCAAGCCAAGAGAAGGAAGAGTGATAGGGAAACAAGTGAATCGCGGAGAGCTTTCCTGCACTTGTCATGCTTCTCCTCCTCTTCCACCCATCAGCTCCACCCCTGTCTCCTCAAAAGCTACAGGAGGCAGCACAGCCAGGTCCAGGGAAACAGGGTTTTGTCCAGGATGAATGTAGGACCTGACAGAATGATGACTCTGGACACCTTGACCAGGCTAGAAATGATCTGGAAGCACCCGGCTGCCCAGGGAGGTGGTGGAGACCCCATCGCTGGAGGGTTTTAAGGTGAGTAGACGAAGTGCTCAGAGATACGGTTCAGTAGTGGACAGGTATGGTTGGACTCAATGATCTCAAAGGTCTTTTCCAACCAAGCAGTTCTATGATTCTATGACCTGTTCCGTTGCTGAAGTTCGATGATCCAGAGGGTCCTTTCCAACCTAGTGATTCTATGATTCTATGAAGGGGTCCTCTGGGAATTTGTTATGCCCTAAGAAGTGCTGCCCCTGAGTTTCATCAGCCAGAGCTATTCCTCAAAGTCGAAATCACGCAACAAGAATACGACAAAGATTCCTAAATGACTGGTTTTTATAGGGTGAGGAAAAACAACATCAAGCCATGTAATGATCACAGATAACCAGGCGTATCACACAAGAAACGCACAAACTGTAAAGTCGTTCGCCTCGCTCCGAGTTTGAAAAGTGGGACTTTTTTTCAAGGCCAGGCTGGACGGGGCTTGGAGCCCCTCGATCCAGCGGGAGGTGTCCCTGCCCAAGGCAGAGGGGTGGAACCGGATGGGCTTGGAGGTCCCTTCCCACCCAAATCGTTCCATGATTCTATGATTTTCCCAGGGACGTTCAGGCAACTTAACCTACTGACTGGGTTGGGAATTACTCGACCAGGGTTCTAAGGACTGGAAAACGCAAGCAAACCTCACGAATACCCAGCAGCGATCTCTACAGGGTTCTCCTTTCCTATGGAAATGGCGTTAAGCGTTAAGTTAACGAGTACAGCGACACCAATCAAGAATTAATCGTGTTACTGCGCATTGCAGGCAGGTTGTTAGCGGGGTTACGCGTGTGCTAGTATCTACCAGGGCTGGTTTCCGAAGGAGCCTTCGGTTGGAGTTAGTGGGGGGACCGTCGCCAACCACCCGCCTCCCCCAGGTAATTAGGTTAGGACGATAACGAAGGGGCAAGGGTACTGTACCTGGTGATGGGCAGGTCGAGGCCCCGCTGCAAACTGAGGAAAGGCGGGAGAAACAAACACAAAAGGAAAGGCACAAAGAGTCAGAAACACCACAACGAAACCAAAATGTCACACTCTATGCAAAATAAACCCACAGGAAAGGGGGAAAAAAAAAAACCACAACAAAAAACCACCACAAAACAATCGAAAGCTTCGCTGCAGGACAGTGACGGACAAGTGCTGAGGTCTAAGGAGGGAACATCGCGTACGGGGGGGGCAGCGTGATGCTCGAGAGCCCGTGCTGCTCGCTATTTTAAAGGCCCTCTAGGGAGTGAGCGCAGGCACTCGCTATCCTGCCTGGGAAAACGAACATAAAACCAACGTAAACAAGCAGCGGCGAAGATTTTTAAACTGCTGAAGGTGGAGGGAAATGGTTAAAGCAGCTGGGCTCTGAGCTGGGCCGAGTATTTGGTGGGAGCGGAGGATGGAGACTGATGGCAAGAGAGCAGCAGGTAGAGGCCAGGGAGGCCCAGGCCGTGTCCTGCTGGCGAGGGAAACTCCCTGCAAGGGAAAGGTCAGCGACTCTGCACCTGCACACAGGGCGATTCCAAGCTTTCCGCTTGTCTTTATCCATAAAATCACAATATAACCCTCCTTAACGTGTCGGATTTGTCACCCTCGTCTGAAAGCGAAGGAGAGAGGTTAACCTGGGATGTCCCCGGGGAGCTGAAGGCATCAGAGCTGGGATGGCAGGAGGTCCTGGATTCCAGCCCCCAGCTAGAGTCACTGAACCACTTCCCACCCGCTCAGGTTACATGTGGGGGAACAGAACCGGGCTTTAACATGCTCAGTAAACATTAAAAGCGTTTCCCGATAAGTAACTGATCGTTAAAATTGAAATCAAAATGAATGCAAGAAATGGAAAACAGAAATAAAGATGACAGGGTAACCTCTTCTAGCAGCTGAGTTACACCTTGAACCCGGGATTCTCAGCGTAGTCAGCAGAGCTCCACGATGAGAACGGATCAATCTAGCGAGAGCAGCTCCCGTAATTAAACAGAGCAAATGAAACCAGACCCCACGGTGGCTTTTTACCCACCGCACGCCCCTGCCTGTCGCTACCCGTGATGGTTCAGGAACTGAAGGCACGTGGTCCAACCCACCTCCTCAGTACAGACACTTTCTGTCTCAGAAGAGCGATCAAAACCGGCTCCTCGTTACTGATTTTCTTAATAAGAGATTTATTCAGTAAGGAAAAGCAGCATTCACCTGCAGCTCTATCTCCCAGCTGTTTTAATGCCATCAAACATGGGAAGCAAAGTATAAATATTCACCGATCCAGCTGATTTTCAACTTTATAAATACTTAATTCACCTGTATTTAAGATTTCCAAGAACTAGTGCACTAACACCGCTGCTTATCTAATTCCTTCCACCTCCGCTTTCTCCTGACACTTGAATGAAAAGCGTAAATATCTTCAAAAACGAGAAAAGGTGCCCAGACAGATTACGGCAGTACAAGAAGCTCTGAAGAAGCTGATTCACCAATGAGAGAGCTTTCCCATCCCAAAAATTTGCCTCGCATTAAAGACCAAAGCCCGATCATCTCGGAAGAGTAAAAGCTAAACTTTCTATTTTAACAGGAGCGACCGGACAGGAGCGCTCGGAGACTCAGCATCCTCCCAGGGCTCAGGGTGAGGACCACGGCTCGGCCGACGGGTCCTACAGGGATGAGAAATGAGCACCTGGATGCGAAGGCACTTCAAGTCCTTGTTTTCCTAAAGGAAGAACTCCTCAAAATCCGTTCAACTGCCTCGTGTATGAGAAAAGGGAGCGACGCTTACCCCAGAAGGGCTGACCCGAGCCTTTCTGGCAGGGAAAGGCTCCACAACATCCATCAATGGAAAAAAATTAATCAAAAAGAGTACGGTAAGGTGCAAAAACCCCTTGTGCTGCTCAGTTTCAGGGATAAAGTTCCTCTTTTATCACTGCTCCATAGAAAAGATTGGTTCTCGCTGTGTTTAAAACAAGAACTGGTGGCTTGCACCTTAAGAAGCTGAAATTCAATCCACGGAGAACAGTATGTGCTACAAGAAAAAAAAAAATGAAATAAAACAAACCTCAAAGTGAAGTGAAAAACACCCTCATCTGTTTGGTAGTGGTCACCGCTGGCTACTGCTTGTTTTATCTTTCATTTCTTTTAAATAATTCAGGATGATAGGATTGATTCCTATGAGCTGTAAGCAACAGAACAAACTGTAGTCACTGCTGGCTCGGATTGAAACAGACGCTGCGGGTTCTTTCCCTCTGGGATAGAAAGGAAAACTTCTTTATGGAAGCTGGGTCCAACGTCGCTGCCCCCCACTCCTTACAGCCCCTGCTCGCTTCTCCGTTTGCTCCTGGTGAACTGGCACCTCTCAAGCTTCTCTGCAAATAACAACTGCGGGGTGGCCCCAGCACCCTGTCCCTTCGAGTTTTTTATGTCAGACCTCCTGGAATGGTTGGACTCGATGATCCAGTGGGTCTTTTCCAACCTAGTGATTCTGTGAATTGGATGGTTTATGTTAAAATCATCTGGTGCTCGGGGCTGGCAAGAGCTAGTGGATAATTTCCAGTAGGGCTGAATGACTCTGATTTCATTCTCCTTCCCCCAGCTGGAGCTGCACTTTGAGATCCTCGCTTATCGGAGCCACATTACGATGCTAACGGGGAGAAAACACGAAGCCTGGAGAAGAGGAGGCTGAGGGGAGAGCTCATTGCTCTCTGCAACTGCCTGAGAGGAGGTTGTGGAGAGGAGGGAGCTGGGCTCTTCTGCCAAGGGACAGGGGACAGGATGAGAGGGAATGGCCTCAAGCTCCACCAGGGGAGGGTCAGGATGGACAGCAGGAAAAAAAAATTCCCAGAAAGGGTGATTGGGCAGTGTGAGAGGCTGCCCAGGGAGGGGGTTGAGTCCCCTTCCCTGGAGGGGTTTAAGGGCCGGGTGGACGAGGTGCTGAGGGACATGGGTTAGTGACTGATGGAAATGGTTGGACTCAATGATCCAGTGGGTCTCTTCCAGCCTGGTGATTCTGTGATTCTATGATTGCAAATGCAGCAATCCTGGAAGGAACAGAAAAGCCTGAACCGTGCAATCGCTGTGGCCCTTGGATGCAGAAACAGGAGGGGAGGAAGCTCTGGCTGCTCGAGGAAGCTGGGTTAGGATCGACCTCGTTAGCGTGACAGCCTAACGACCCACCCCAGGCGCAGCAGCAGCAGCAGCGTGCGATGGGAGCCCAGGGATGGGAAAGACATCCTGGCACCTTCCTCAACCCTCCCCTCGCCACCAAAAAAAAAAGACAGTTAAAAAATAAATTGAAAAATAATAACTGGGGAAAAAAGAAGAAAAAGTAACTCAAGGCCAGAACAAAATGCAAGAGTAGGTGGGGGCTGGGCTAGCTTTGCATTCGTTCTGGGGTGGGGAGGTGGAATGAGATGATATGGGTGCAGCGTTTAATAATGGTGATGAGCAGAGAGGACGGCAAAAACTGCACACAGAAAGCTTAAAAAAACCAGAAAAAGGCCGACAACTGCAGATTCTTCCTCAAAACGGGGCCAAACCCCTACAATCTGACACATTTTCTGGCCAAGTTGAGCCCGCGGTCGCCCTGGTCTCTGTCCTACACGGGTCAGACCCTCCCCAAGCGCTTGGGGCCTCGCGTCGACACTCCACCTGGCAGGAACCACCAGGGGCGGCTCACGCTCGTAGCAAAGAAGCGAAATCAGAGCATTTCTGTAGCTCAGCCAACGCAAAAAAAACCAAAAAAAAACCAAAAACCAAGGTGGTAAAAAAAAAAAAAGCAAGAAAGAAAGAAAGAAAGAAAACCAGGGCCACGGGCACGATCGCCTGCGAGAAGGGAGTACAGTTTGTTATATTGCTTACAATGCAGTATTTTATCCAGCCTCTTCCAGCCAGGGACCTGTAAACCGGACTCTGTTCCAAAACCTTCCTCCGCTTCCAGTTGTCTGTGCAATGAACTGGCACTGCTCTGCTGGGCTGTCAAAGAAACTGGTTTAGAGATGCAGGTTTTTGGGTTTTTTTTTTTGCTCCAGTTCTACCCGTGTATAAACTTCTTTGCGCTTTTTCAACAGTTGAAAAGGTGAAGAAGATGGTTATACTTACTGAGGAAAAAAAAAAAAAGGGGTTTATCACCAGTATCCTGCGTTACCGATGAGATCGGGGGGTTAAGGAGGTTGAGGGGAGAGCCGGTTAGAGATTTGCAGCTGTCTGTGTGACAGAAACTTTATCAAAACTGGTGTTAATTTGCTCGTCCACCAACACGGAGGTTCAAGGGCCTCGGCACTAACGCTCCTGTGGATGGTCCAGAGGTGAAACCTCCAGATGTGGCTGCACAGGGGGGAAAACTTGCTCTGCGTCCACCTCTTATGTGGACAAAGAGCTAGAGTAAGATGAACGCTGCTGAAACCTCCGAGACAGATGTCTCGGAGGTTTCAGCAGCGTTCATCTTACTCTAGAAAGAGAAGAGCACTGAGAACGGTGCCGTGGTCTTAGAGGTGGCGTCAAAGCGTTCCGACGCAGATGTGGATTTGCAAGAGGCGTAGGGATTGCGGTTCCCTTGACTAACTGTGGCGTGAGACACGGGGATGGTGAGCGACCACGTCTCCTGAAGCTGGACTGGAGCATCCGATGGGCTGAGGGTCTCCTAGCGCCGCGTGGAGGGGGTTGAGTCCCCTTCCCTGGAGGGGTTTAAGGGCCGGGTGGATGAGGTGCTGAGGGACGTGGGTTAGTGATTGATGGGAATGGTTGGACTCGATGATCCGGTGGGTCTCTTCCAACCTGGTGATTCTATGAATTAGGCCACAAGCAGTGATTCCCCAAAAGAATCTGGTTTGGGGAACCCAAGTCCTACAACAGCCGAGCAGCACCCCAATGCACACTGGAAAAAAAATATAGAGGGCAAACCAGCCTAAAGGTGGATGAGAAAAGGGCTCAGCACAAAAAGATCGGGGGACGCAGAAGTTAAATGTGTGAGCACCTACAAGATGCCAGGTAGTGAATGGGTAGAACTGAGCCAGTGGCTCTGACTTGGATGCCCAGAAGCCCCTGGAGACTGAGCGTCGCTGCAGAGAAACACTTCCCTTTACTGAGCTTTGGTCTCTCCCTTACAAAATTCTTCCTTCAATTAAAAAATAAAAAAACAAAAAGGAGAAAAGAGAAAGATTTTGCTAATGAACCTAAACTGCAAAATGAAGCGAACCTGAAAGCAGCTACGCTAAAAATAAACGGTGTTATCTGAACAGCGATGAGAATCCCTCCATCACTTCTTTTCCGATAAGTCACTTAAAAAGGAAAATTACCCTACCAGTGTCTGAAAAACGCAATCAAGATCTGCCGTTTGGAACGTGCTTCCAGTTCAGAAAAAAACAGGTTTGCCAGAGAGCCGGCCGAGTGCGACAGACACACACACAGAGGGAAACACGCACCCGACGGACATGCAGAAGGTAACGCCAACGCGGGCGGCCTTACCGGAGAGCGGGTCTGAGGCTGAGTGTTCATTGTTTGAGGGGCTTGAGGGTACACCAGCGTGGTTGGAGCTGCATTCTGTCCTGAGGGGTACGGAGCCTGCAGAGAACAGCAAAGGTACATTAGAAAAGTGAGTATATAGAACAATTCATCCTCAAAGACAGGAACTAAATCCATTATCAGGTCAGAGAATCATAGAATCACCAGGTTGAAAAGGCCCACGAGATCATGGAGTCCAACCATTCCCATCAATCACTAACACATGTCCCTCAGCACCTCGTCCACATGTCCCTTAAACCCCTCCAGGGAAGGTGAATCAACCCCCTCCCTGGGCAGCCTCTCACACTGACCAATCACCCTTTCCGTGAATAATTTTTTCCTGATGTCCATCCTGACCCTCCCCTGGTGGAGCTTGAGGCCATTCCCTCTCGTCCTGTCCCCTGT
>WAAB01009982.1:0-21123 GCA_013389865.1 Piaya cayana
CCGTTTTGACTCCCCTTTACTGAATCTGTTTCCATTACAGTTTCCCCCCTGGGACACCGTTCACCTGGAACCCTTTCACTTTGTCCTTTCACCGACCAGAAGTTAGAAGTGGTTAGAAGGACTCCACAGTCGCTTAGCAGGAACCCTGCGTCTCACACACACACTCTCAGTCACGCTGTCCCAGCTGCCCAGATAGTACTTGAACAGTCACTTTTCTTACCTGGGTCCCCTACACAGGATTACTCAGCTGCCACGTGCAATTCAGATCCATTATTTCACTACATTACCTTCTCCCCTTCTTTGCTTCAAGAGTCCTCCACCCAGACAAGGTTCACTGCCCCTCTCGGGGCAGGACAGTAGATTGGAGACTGCTAAAAGCAGCAGGGCACGCCTTTCCGTTCCCGCTGTCCTGCTCCACAGACAGGAACACTTCTTCCGGGACGAGCCTCCAAATTGTGAGAAACACTCTTTCACTGCTAAAATATGAAAAAGGACAAAGTCTTCAAAGCAAAGATAACAATATTTTTATTTTACAATTCAGCGCTGAATTGGATGCCCTTCTAAAAAAGGCATACTGCAGAGGCTGGTCACAGGTTTTTTATACTGGTTGAACATGTGTATTCAGACAGACTTTGAGATGACCCCCCTTTGTGTTCCTTATGGTCTTTATCTTATCTCCTTCCTCATTGTCTCTTCTTGATGCGTTCAAGTCTGCCTCATTAAAATAAGTTAAATTCTTGTTACAATCACTTCCTTCCTTAAGCTGTCCAGGATTTGCATACTAGTTACAGAAGCATGCAAACCAGCTGCAGCAAAACCCATCAATCAGTTCTCACATCCTTAACACAGTCTCATGGGAGGCAGCAGACTTCTCTATGGGTAGGGTCTGCTTCACATATTAGACCCTCTGTTCCACAGAATCCATACCAATGTGATTCATTGAAAATGCTGAGTACTAAAGAGAGCACAGTTAGCCTCTACTCTCCATGCATATTACCCACATAATAGCATGAACAGCGCTGTTCATTAGACCTTGACCTATACTGTGTCCACAATCCTAGTTGTGAAAAACATAATAGCAAGATTTAGCAATATACAGTAGGAAGTTTAAATGTTGTTTTCATGCTTCCATAGGTAGAATAAGGAATACCTTCAGAAGAAATGAGTTTTAAAACTCCTTCTCCTCAAGAAACACTGATTTGAACCTAAACTTTGCAACTCAACACTCTACTGAGTCGAGTGAAACATCCATAGACAATTTTGAATTGTGTATGGTAGTTATTCAGGCATAATGAAATCTGTCAAGCTGGTGATGTCAGGAAAATACTTGGGGGATTGTAGTTCCTTCCTCTCATAGAGGAAATAAAAGAGAGCAATTACGTGATTGGGGAAAAAAATTGGAAGATCTTGTTCCAATAAAGCATCCCCTAGGAACAATGTGTCCCTACTTGACACAGATAAGATTGCTTTGAAGCTCTAATGAGGGGCAAGAAGGGTAAATACTGCTGTTCTTCTATAAGGGGAAGGTACTGTCAGGAAACAGGTGACTTGACACTGGAGCTACAGCAGTGCTTGTAGTCTGGATGCACAACAAAGTAGTGCAGAAATTGCCTGTCTTAGCCAGGGGAAGACACAGCAAGCATGCAAAGAGTAGGAGGCTGATTTGTTGGTTTCCTAATTAAGTAAGCTAGAAAAAGAGTAATGGTGGAGTTAAGAAAAATCCCAGTAAAGGTCCTTGGTCAGCTCATCCGTAGATACATCAACAGGAAAAGCCTGGACTAGATTTACTTGTCTGGAGAGGCTACACAGAAAATTATAAGGTGTTTGTTTTCTCATACAAAAATTCCAAGGCAAATACCGCAAATAATATGTACCACAATGTGGAAAGAAAGCTCAGAGAACTACAGAAAATAAGTGGAACAGGCATCTTGTGAATCAGTGTCTGACTTGCATTAAAATGTATCTCTACTTTATTGCAGTAGTACTCAAAATATTTTTGCACAGTCTCAGGGCATCTACTAAGCAGAAGTTAAATACAACATAAAAAATGTACAGGTTTTCTTGGAAAGCCTATATGTATAATACCTCTTAAAGAGGTGAGGCACAATGAAAAGATAGGGTCTTGAAGATATTTTTGATTTGTATACAATCTTCCTTTTGCTACCAGTAGGGAAGGATATCAAAAGCTGCCTCAAGAAAATACCAGTCAGAGTCTGAACTTCACACATCCTGTTACATTCTACTGTCACATTATGTTACCGTGGATAAAACACAACATTTCTTTAATTAATAATTTTTTTACTTCTCTCTCCTTTTCTTTGGGAAAGATTAAGTAAAAGTGGAAAAAAAGCCAGTAGTTTTCCCCTTTCAGATCTGGCATATTAATTCAACTTTTAGAACCTAAATTATTTCCATACCATGACATTTTAATATATTTATTAAAATATTAATTTGTTTAGAAAAAAGTCACTCTTTGTTAAAAAGAAAATATTCCATCAGCTCTGCTCAGCAATTAGTCTAATTGTCATCTGGATACTATTTTCCATCTTTCTATGACATAAATACAGAAGTAAAGTGGGAGCACAGAGTATTGCAAAAGAATAGAGAATATCCAAGGAGGGGTTTTTTTTACATTATAAATATTCAAGCCCTTATGCAATTTTAGGAAATCTCCACAAATATATTGCTAAGTTTTACAATGACTATTTGGAGCTCTGGGTTTGTTTTTTTTTTTGCTTGGCTGTTTTCTTACCATGCATATGACAAGCAATGTATCAGCAAGGAATACAATTAAAGTTTCTTATTCAAAATTAACCGACTTTAGAAAGTCATTCCCACCGCTAAGCTGCATTGTTCCATATGATTTCTGTTTTCTCACCTCTGCACATTGCCTTTGTTGGCTGTACACATTAATGAGAGGCTCCAAATTTTTTGGCTTTGGAATAGTAAAGTGAACTTGCGGAAATAGTCTTGTGAGACACATATACATGCTAAAATACTGTAATAGATGATGACAATGATAAGAGGCACTATAAAGATTAAATTGTCAACATATGTACTACTAAATGCCTAATATCATAGTTTTTGCTCTCAAGAAAAGTCAGTGAAGTAGTATCAAGCCAAAACTTTAAACAATTATTTAAGAAAGACTATAAAAAGTATTAGATATGAAGTAAAAAAATGAGCTACCACATGATCCAAAAGGGTGTACAGGACTAATGTCTGGTAGATGTGATAAACAGATGTTCCAAGATCTTTCAGAAAAATAAAGATCTAAATTAATTGGCCAAACACATGCAAGGTGAAATCAATGCTTATTACAATAAGTCCTTTCCCTCAGTATTTTATCTGAGAAGGACCTAAAGGCTATCTGAACAATCAATGTATTTCTCTTGATTGTTCTCCCAGATAAAATAAACAGTGAATTCAGTTCAAACTGACTGCTTGTTTCTTTCTCACATCAATGAGGATGTCTTTCGTGTATCAACAAATATTCCTTTAAAACTTAGAAGAAAGTATTTTAATTTGTGTATTAAAAATTGGAGATGGAAGACAAATAAGAGAATTGGAAATGTTGAGATATCCGTACACCCTTAAGTCCATTTGCTTAATAGTAAAATACACCAACTAGATATGAGGTGTTAACCTACATCTCTGTTATAAGAAGAATAGAACAATTTGGCTTGCAGAACTGTGCCTCAGCTACCCTGCTAGAAGGCAGCAGAAAAGAAACGTCTCATTTTCTTTCATCAAAGACATTGCATTTATTTTTATGTACACAACTAAGCATTTACCTGAACATGGATTATAATCCCACTACATAATCCCTAATTTTTTCTCTGCTTCCATTGATATTGCAATATGTCTAATGAGTTAGAGTTTTCAGTAGCAAGGACTTTGGGAATCCCAGATCAAAATCTGCAGCCTGAAGTTAGGAAATTGTTCAAAGACAGAAAGAAACTATATCTCTGTGACTCGCACAGTGTGTCTCACAAATCACAGATTTAAATTATTTTACTAGTCTGACACAGGTGGAGAATGCTTGTAGGACAATGAAAATTTCTTCTTTTTTTGCCAGGTAAATAATCACCAAGAAACCTTTGTGTCAGTTTGAATTCATTCGCATCTCTTTTCATCCATGTTCCCTTCTGAAAATATCACCAACAGCTGCACAGTATAACTGAGCAAACAAGTAAATCTACACAGTAAAACATGAAAAAACTTACTCTGTTTCTCATTCACATTCTCAACAGTCAAGAATAGTTCAGGTGAAATTCAATGGAGAAAAATTTTAAAGCAGAATGAGAAAATGTGTTCAATTGAAAATGTATTTACATTAAATTCTCCAGAAACATTACATTGCTTTCATGGATTCCTGCAGGGTAACATCACTGCCTGACACCAAATAAAACAGACTCATGAGGAGAAACAGAACAGAATAATTAATAGACAAAACAGCAGCCAGGTGTGTAAGTCACTAGAGAAAACAAATTTATTTTCAATGCAATTTATAAGCACAATATCTTGAGAATCTGCCCTACAGATTCAATTCTTATTGCCTTCCATGCACATACAGAATGTGTTAGAGGTGTAATGTGTATAGAGGTAGTAATTTTTACCAAATACTTGAATGTGGTTGAAAGAAGCATTTCTGGGAAATATAAGTACAAGGGTGAAAAAATATTAAAAGAACAAAGTAAAATGAAAAAAAAAGCATTTACAGGGCAATGGTGTTAAGTGTAAGATCAAGAATATGACTGCAGATCTTGGTAGACATAGAAATTCTGGTCAGGTGATGGATGAGACTTTGGTCAATGAGAACGAAAATGGATCTTGGTATCAAAATATCAGATATCTTTCCTTCTACCCAAAATAGATAAATAATTTTGATATCAAAACACAATTCACAACAACTTTTTTGTAAATGGGCCCTCTAGATAAAAACTGTCTGCTGGTACACGTACATCGTATGAACAGTCTTGCTAGTTTCTCTTACCATTTTTTACTTAGTCATGCTTTTTATAAGCAACTAAATACAGTGGTTTTTTCTGTTTTGTCACAGTTGAAAAAACAGAAGTGGGAAGATTACATTTCAGCTTAAAAGTCAGTATTGCAAATCAGCATTGTAAATCAGCTTTCTTAGACCCACTTTTGAGTGGCATTATAAAAAAAAAAACAAATCAAAGCAAAACAATCCAAACCAAGTCAGCCTACCCACAACAACAAACCCATTAAAAGACATTTTACTTATTCATTTTTATGTGTATTCCTGTAGTTCCAATTGTATCCTTTCAGACATCTGCACATGTATGCACACAGATGGGAAGCAACCAAGAGGGACTGGAGCTGCACATGCACCTAGAAAACTGTGGTTTTTATGCAGTGCCTAAGAACCCAGAAGCTCCAGGGAAGAGATCAAGGGGATGGAGACATGTACATTAAAGATGTGCCTGTCAGGAAGGTGAGAGGCAGCCACACCAGCTGAAACTTGAGAGGTTCATTCTGGATATAGGGAAAGACTTTTTCCCCTAGTGGTGCTAGGCCCAGCACATGGTGCCATTGTTCATCTTCAAGTGTTTCCAGGCCCCACAGGATGTATTCCTGAGCAACACAATCTGACCCCATGCCTAAACCTGCTCTGGGCAGGGGCTTGGACTGGAGGCCTGCAACACTCATTGTCCTGAATTGTCGTCAGATCCTATGGTCCCAAACCTTATGGTGGTTTCCCTTGAGGAAGGGAGTTTGGAAAGCTGCCTGTCTGAAAAGGACCATGGGGTGTTGGTCAACAGTCAGCTGAATATGAGCCAGCAGAACTCAGGTGGTTGAGAATGGCAATGGTACCTGCCTTGTTAGAAAATGGTGTGGCCAGCAGGAGTAGAGAAGTGAATATGCCCCCATACTCAGCACTGATGAGGCTTCACCTCAAAAACTCTGTTCAGTTTTGAGCCCCTCACTACAAGAAGGATGTTGATTTTCTGGAACTTGTCCAGAGAAGGGCAGCATAACTAGTAAAGGATCTGGAGCTCAAATCTTGTGAGGAGTGGCTGAAGGAACTGGGGTTGTTTATCCTGGAGAAGAGGAGGATGAGGGGAGACATTATTGCTTTCTACAACTACATGAAAGGAGATTGTAGTGAGGTGGGTGTTGGTCTATTCTGCCCAGTAACTAGAAGTAGGGTGAGAGGAAATGGCCTTAAGTTGCACGAGGGAAGGTTTAAATTGGATATCAGAAAAAAATTCTTTACTGAAAGAATGGTGCAGCATTGAAGCAGGTTACCCAAGGTAATGGTGGAGTCACCATGGCTGGAAGTGTACAAAAAGGATGTAGATGTGGCCCTTCATGACATGGTTCAGTATGCAGCCAATATTTGATCCTTCTATGCTATGTAATGTGGGTAAAATCATCCCCAAAAGGATGTCTTTATTGTTCACTGAGCCAGTAGCCTGTAATAAACAGTTTTGAGAGAGTGGCTTAAAGTGGCAAGGTCAAAGAGAGCATTTGAAGAACACAATATGGGACACAGTGACAAGAGCAGTGAGAGTTCTCACAAACCTGATCTCTTCAACACAGGCAGAAGATGCTAATCATAGAATCATAGAATCACCAGGTTGGAAGAGACCCATCGGATCATCAAGTCCAACCATTCCTATCAAACACTAAACCATGTCCCTCAGGACCTTGTCTACCCGTGCCTTAAACACCTACAGGGAAGGTGAATCAACCACCTCCCTGGGCAGCCTGTTCCAATGTCTAATGACCCTTTCCGTAAAAAACTTCCTCCTAATGCCTAGCCTAAATCTCCCCTGGTGGACCTTGAGGCCATTCGCTCTTGTCCTGTCTCCTGTCACTTGGGAGAAGAGCCCAGCTCCCTCCTCTCTAAAGCCTCCTTTCAGGTAGCTGTAGAGAGCAATGAGGTCTCCCCTCAGCCTCTTCTTCTGCAGGCTAAACATCACTAGTTCCCTCAGTCGCTCCTTGTAAGGCCTGTTCTCCAGCCCCTTTACTAGCTTTGTTTCTCTTCTCTGGACTCACTCCAGAGTCTCAACATCCTTCTTGTGGTGAGGGGCCCAGAACTGAACACAGGATTCAAGGAGCAGTCTCACCAGTGCTGAGTAGAGAGGGAGAAGAACCTCCCTTGACCTGCTGGTCACATTGTTTCTGATACAAGCCAGGATGCCATAATACCAAACTTTGTACCACAAGGTGTCACAAAATAATAATTTGTTAAATGTGGATAGAGAAGAAATGCAGAGAAGACCAAAAAAAAAGTATTAATTCCCCCAGGATGACAAATTGCAAAGCCCACTGACATAAAGCCTTCTAGCCAATTACCTCAGTTGTTAAGACTGTGAGTGTCAGATTTTTTTTACAATAGGGAACGTGCTAATTCTAAAGGAATAGGTATGACATTGATCTGTGGGGTGGTGAAGGAGAGGCGAGAAATCGAGTGGTATCTTAGCTCTAAGATCAGTAAATATGGAAGAATATTTGGCTCCTCAATATGATTTAAATTTTGTCCTTTAGCATAAAATATGCCTCCTTCCTGTAATAATGCTCAAATCTTGGGTAAAGGAGTTTGAAACAGCAGTGAAGAATGATATAATCTCTCAGCTCCAGTCCTTCTGCACTTCATTTACCCTTACCCTGCCTTTCATTTTATTTTCTTCTTGAGTATTTTGGGTTTTGTTTGACAAAGTCAAAATTAATAAGCACAACCAGGAGTTGGTGCACATAAATGAGGGAGAAAAACCCCAACCTCAGGAATAGAACTGATGACTGGGTGAAAGTATAGGCTAGTATTTTATACAGTAATCTCAAATTTCAACTACAATCACAGATGTTGTAAGAGGACACCTTTCTTTCATGCTCCTTGCACTGTGGGAGAGCAGCTTACTAACAAGGCCATGGCTCACTGGAACAGTTGATAATTCCCCTGTGTAGCAACTTTGTATATCTTACCACCTGCAACATGGCAAGGCCAAGATGCCCCTACTGTACAACAAAAGGAGGCTAAGCAAGAGATACTGAGCCTGGGAAACAAAGAACTTAGACACAACTGTAGCCTGCAAGTAGAAGAAAACATGTAGTCATGATTTTTAAGAAGTAGCCAATTAGAAGTCTGTTGTTAAGTAAACGCCTCTCCTATGTCTTGTTAAAAAAACTATATAACCTGTATACTCTGGCTAATAAACTGAAGCTTGTTTATCAATCATACTGATTGTGTAGAGCTTCCCTCTCCGTGCTACTGGGTGAAATCTGTAACCAGGCTACCAAAACAAATAGCACAAAATAATACTGCTTTTATGGATATATTTCATCTAGGAGATAAATCATCATTTTACTGTACTACTGTTTGAACATGGAAAGGTGAATGACAGTTGTATCATGACAGAAAACCAAAATGAGTGATACTTCCTGAAGTAAACAAAATGTGGTACTGACAGTCATGGGGGCAAGTAATAACACTTAGATGGCAGACTTGCACACTAGGTTTGATACAAGGCCAGGTCAATCAGGCTTAATGTTGTGGCTGTTTGATAGCTGATCTTGTGCCATTGTGACCCAAGTCAGTAGCTGCAACCTCAACTCTAATGGACAACAGTTCTTAGAAGAAATGAAAAACATAGTCATAATGGGTGTCCTTTCTTCCACCATGAGTAGAAGTTAAGTTGGAAAGGAAGCTCAAGTGAGTGACAGAAATATCTTCACACCAGTAGTTTCCAGGTAGCCGCTGGATGTGCTCATATTTGCAGTGCTGGCTGCCATTGGTTTGGTAGAGTAGTTTGGACAGGCAGATCTTGGGCACACGGGCTGATAAGAACCCCACCTCTGGAGAGAGTAAGACATGGGATTGGAGATTTACCACCTTCTGTAGCAAGGATTTGTCCCCTGGGACATGGTCCTCCAAGAAAAGGGAGCAGAACGGAGCTGGAAAATATTCATGAATGCTTTCCGTAAAGCACAAGAGTGCTCAGTCCCCACATGTAGAAAATCAAGCAGGGAAGGGAAAAGACTGGCATGGCTGCTGATTTAATTGAAGAAGGAACTACACAGGCAGTGCAAGCAGGGACAGGTAAGCTGGAAAGTGTATAGGGACACAGCCTAGTTGTGTAGGGATTAAGTCAGGAAGGCTAAGCTGCAGCTGGAGGTAAACTTACTGAGGGAAGTAAAGAATAACAAGAAGGGCTTCTACTGGTTCATCAGTCAAAAGAGGAAGGCCTAAGAGTATGTATCCCCAATGATGGCTGGAAGTATTGATCACATATCAACAGACAAGGAGAAGGCTGAGGTACCTATCAACATTTTTGCCTCAGTCTTCACTGATAACCACTCTCCTCACCCCTCCTGGGTCATGGAACAACAAGATGGTGACCAGGGGGGTAGAAGCCCTCTCACTATAAAGGAGGATCATGTTTGTGACCTCCTGAGGAACCTGGACATATATAAGTCGATCGGACCTGATGAGATGCATCCCAGAGTCCTAAGGGAACTGGCAGATGTGGTTGCCAAGCTGCTTTCTATGGTATTTGGAAAGTCATGGCAATCAGGAGAAGTCCCTGGTGACTGGAAGAAAGATAATGTTGTGCCCATTTTAAAAAGGGTAGGAAAGACGACCCTGGGAACTACTGATGTGTCAATCTCAGCTCTGTGCCTGGGAAGATCATGGAACAGATCCTCCTAGAAGCCATGGAGGACATGGAGGTGAATAATGGCAGCCAGCATGGCATCACCAGGGGCAAATTCTGTATGACCAGTTTAGTGGCTTTCTATGATGGGGAGACTGCAGCAGTGGACATGGGTAAACTGACAGATGTGATCTATCTAGGCTTCTGTAAAGTCTTTGATACAGTCCCCCACAACACCCTTCTCTCTAAGTCAGACAGATATGGACTTCATGGATGGATGGTACGGTGGATAAGAAACTGATTGGATGGTTGTATTCAAAGAGCAGTGGTTAATGGCTCAAAGTCCAGATGGAGATCCATGACAAGTGGTGTCCCTCAGGGGTCCATACTGGGACCAGTGTTGTTTAACATCCTTATGAATGATATTGACTATGATATTGAGTGCACTTTCAGCAAGTTTGCAGATGACACCAAGCTAAGTGGTATTGTCGCTATGTTGGAAGGATGGGATATCATCCAGAGGGACCTGGACAGGCTGGAGAAGTGGGCCTCTGAGAACCACATGAGATTCAGCAAGGTCATGTGCAAGGTCCTACACTTGGATCTGGACAATCCCCATTTTTAGTACAGGATGGGGGATACCGTGATTGAGAGCTGCCCTGCAGAGAAGGACCTGGGGGTGCTGGTTGATGAGAAGCTCAATATGAGCTGGCAATGTGCACTCATAGGCCAGAAGGCAAATTGTATCCTGGGCTGCATCAAAAGAAGCGTTGCCAGCAGGTGGAGGGAGGTGATTCTGCCCCTCTGTTCCTCTCTTGTGAGATATCATCTGGAGGACTATGTCCAGTTCTGGAATCCTCAACATAAGAACAATATGAAGCTATAGAAATGGGTCCAGAGGAGACCTACAAAGTTGATCAGAGGTCTGGGGTACCTTCCATATGAGGACAAGCTGAGAGAGCTGGGCTTATTCAGCCTGGAGAAGGCTCCAAGGAGATCTTATACTAACCTTCCAGTACCTGAAAGGTGCCTACGAGGAAGCTGTAGAGGGACTATTCATAAAAGCTTGTGGTGATAGGACAAGGGGGAATGGGTATAAACTGGAGCAGGGTGTATTAATACTAGACATTAAGAAAAATTTCTTCACCATGGGAATGTGAGATACTGGAAGAGGTTGTGAAGGGAATCTGTGGCTGACTCATCCCTGGAGGTGTTTATGGCCAGGTTGGATGGGGCTTTGGGTAACCTAATCTAGTGGGATGTCCCTGTCCGTGTTAGGGGAGTTGGAACTAGATAATATTTAAGGTCCCTTCCAACGCTACTTACTCTATGAATCTGTGATTCTATGATTCTAATCTGAAATATGTTTTCTAGAGGATTCTATAGTCTCTATGTAAAACTTTCCAATAATGGAGCATCTCATGGAGCAATTTACAAATTATCGCTGTGATTAATTATACTACCTAAACTGTGTGTTCTGTTTTAATCACAATTTGTTTAGCTTCAGCTTCTATCAATTACTGTTCTAGTTTTCATTACTATAATGAGGAGCCCTTCTTATTCAGTTTCTGTTTCCCATGTAGATACTAAATTAAAAGATTGACCAAAACACTCATTAATCTTCCCTTTCATATTCTAAGTGGATTAACTTCATTGTTTCCTACAGAGGAATTCTTTACCTGGCACACATCACATCTGAGGCTTCAGCAGTCCCATTTATTGACTTCTACCTTGACATGTGGACTCCACAACTTGTCAGTAACATCACAGAGAAATCCACAGGAATTGCAGTCTTTTCTACTGAACATCCTCCTACTCATTCACAAATACTTAGTAGAATGAAGCCAGAACAAACCTCTGGACTCTAAACCACAGTGAAATTCAGTATTCACATTGCTAGACTTGTATTAGCAAATCATGAGGAGTGAGAGTTGTTTAATCAATGCCATTCTGATTATCCTGTGACTGAACTACATTTTACAAGAAGTCAATTATCTTCTTAAAAATATGTATAGACACATGCAAATGCATACCTACCAAAAATACCACTGAAGTTTTTAGAGGCAAGCAGGCACTCCCACAATTCAGGGCAGACGAACATTTTACTGTGAGCTCATCCAACTTCTAGCAGACAGCAGTATTCACATAACATCTCAGGAATGATTTCTTCATCAGTTATAAAGGAAGAAATTCATAAATAACATAAAACAAGAAAGATCTCAACACCTTATCTACACTTTTCAACAGCTGACACTGGAGCTGCCAGTAGTGCTGTAAGTGGGTTGGTTCTTCACTGTATTCAAGGGCTCTTGAGTCCTAACACGCTTGTGGTAGTTGGGCTTTTTCTCAATATACACTGCAAGCGTATCCACAAAAGCAAAACAAGCACCAAAAGTAACAGAGAAGTGTCTCTTTTTATGAAGTGTTATTCCCTGACCTAAATCAGTCTTTGCCTTTGAATCAGTCTACGTTACTCCCTATTTAGCAGATTGGTTGCTGCTATGGCAACCGCACATCCTCCTGTACAGACATAAGTATTAGTCCTTGATACACTGCCTACTTATGTTTTCTCATCAAATACTCTCTGTGCAAGTTCAGATTTAGAAAACATTTTGGGAATTAATTTGTTTTGACATTGCAGTTATCTAGGTTGTATTGTTTTGCAAAGATAAAATAAGGCTGAAGGTGTAAAGTGAAGTTTACATTCATCCCACTAACGGCATATTCTAGGAGGGGTATCAGGAACCAGGCTCCCTACATCAGTTTTTCTTATCTAGGTACAACAAAACAGCATCCCGATGTCAAACCTGGAGTGCAGTTCAAGGAGCTAACAAAAGACACTCCTGTGTTTTTAACAAGCTCCTGGTAAATCCATCTTTCATATGGATTAGGAGAAATAGGTTGGACAGAATCAGAATTCTAAATATCTGTATGAACCTGCAGGTAGTTCAGAGTACTACCTCCATAGAAAATCAGTGATATAATCTAGAAGGGGCTACACAAGTCTTGGAAATATTCAATGTTGTTAATGAGGGCCAAATAACAGATTTGTAGGTTTATGGCAAAGAGCTATCCAGGTTCATATCATTACAGCTAAATGGAAAGCATCTGGTGGGTGTAGATTATCCATAAAAAAAAAAATCCTTCAGATAATCCCTTACCAGGAACTTTGCTTTCATGGTATCAATTTCAGTAGCACTCTATGTGTATGATACAAATGGATGCTTATGAGATACAATCAGCTCTTCCATGCTGGCTAGAGGAAATCCCTTCCTTTCCTCACACAGTCAGAGTTTTATTGGTAGAGACAACATAAAACTCTGTAGAATTCCAATGTGAGCAAAACTGAAATGGATGTGTGGAAGTTATCTTTTGGGCAGTACAAATTTTAAATGGAAAACAACCCATTTTGTACTTTTAAGCATCCTTCCTCCACAGCTTTTAAGTGGGAAAAATACTTCTGTTTCTATTAGCTACAAAAGCTTTTATATAAACCCACAAAATTACCATTTTATATTTATATTGACAAAGATTTTTTACAAAGATAGGAAAGACCATTTTCATGCTATTCTCAGTTTGTTTTCTCAAGCCTGAAAGTCATGAAAACTTACTTTTCTGCACAAGACTTAAATATATGATATTTTTTCTTAAGATGCAACAAAACACAAATGCCACACTGAACAAAAAGGATTGAAACCCCTGTAATAAAACATAAATAACATCTCCAGGGAAAGAGCTCAACCTAACTTGTCAGAAAATATTCTGTAGGGCTCTCTTAAGTGAAAATAGGAGGACGTATAGACACTTGCACGGTGTTTTGGTCATGGAAGAAAACAAGAGAAGGTGAGAAAGTCAAAGATGACAGAGTCAAAGGCCATGAAACTGAGAATCTCTAGTGAGAATCTAGGTGCACCTTGATCGATGTATATCTTAAAAACCCTGGAATTTATATTCAACTTTCTCCCTGCTTCCCCAATTACATACAGCTCAAAAAAGCAAAGGAACATATAGACAAGGAGGGGAGGAAAGGGAAATACATTACTTTTTCCCTTTTTCAATCAAGAAATGGCACTCTTCAGACCAGCTGTCAAATGGATTTTTTTGTAGGCATCAGCAGAAGAACAGCACACTGAATTAATTTATTGCAGGAATTTGCCCTTTTATAAAGGTTGGGAAAAGCAATCATATATTGATCTGCAAAGATCTTTGCATGGATTTCTTCAAATCCAGAAGAAATTGCTTACAGATCAAGCACTAGCATATATATTAATTTGATGTCCTGTGTTGGGCAAAGACTAGTCATCGTCAAGCCTCTGTTGCCCTCATATTAAAAGATTTAAGCACCTGCCTACTATATCTGAAGTAACAGCAGCTAAAAAGTGGGCTAGATACAGCATCTGCCACAATTTCCTTCCATTTTCTTCTGTTACCGCACATGACATGCCCTGCCATCAGCAAAATGTGGTCAGTCTGTGACAGAGGCCTCTAAAATCATGATATGTTGCCAGTTGCTCTTGCAAAACATGTAGCCACATGATTTTATCCTCACCCCAAAATATCTGGAATGACTGGTCATTCTGCAGAAGAGGACATTTAGTCATTGAAGAAGTCAGAGGTGTCTAAGCAAGAAAATTATTTGCAAGCCGATAAGGTAAGGATCATCCTGAGTAGTGGATTTCTCAGGTGGGGAGAAACAGTAGGAGAAAGAAAGAAGAAGCAAAAGCATAAAAGGTGCAAAATCTGAGAGCAACCACCTGAAGATGACATAGAGAGATTAAAGAAGCGATAATAAGTCCTATTTATGTGGAGTCAAAACAAGTAGGGCAATGGATCAAGATGACTGCAGGATAACTCTGTCTAAAGAGGTATAAGAAGTGGTGGGAGGTGAGAGGTATGACAGGAAGCTATTTCAGCAGCTAAGATGAGGCTATGGAGTGATTTTTTTTTTTAATTGCTGTGATCAGAAAAAGAAAGGCATACCTCCATAAATTTACTGTGGGGAAAGAAAGTTCAGTGAATAAGGTAACCAACGATGGGAAAAATAAAACCAGACCTTGAAACTAAGCCTGAATGTCATCTACATTTTTGCTTCAGAATAGTTAACAAAAAAAGAGACAGGAAAAATTTTTGATATTGACCAAAATATGATAATGTGCAGTGTTGGAATGGAATCTACTGGAAAATTTTTATTCAGAAACCTCCTGAGTGTTATTTCAAAGTACTGAACAAAAAAAAAAAATCTGAAGATTTACTATTTTCCCATCATTAACTAATAACCACAGTATGTTTTAAAAGGTTGTTCAAATAATAAATATTCACCAAAAAGACTTGCACGTCCCTTCATTTAGCTGGTGCAATAAAACATGAAAAGGTAAACAGTTCACTTTGCTTTACAAGTTGGTTTACAATGACAGGGAAATAACAATGAACAAGGCTGCTAAACTTTCAAGGCTTCATCTACATTTGGAAGTTATACCAGGTAATTATTTAATTTAGGATTCTAATTGTGCAAAAAGACCTAAAGATGCATAATTATAATGAAACCGAAGCTGGTGTTAACCAATTATTCTGTGCACTAGTAGATTTACTTCAGTACAATTCCATAATGGTAGAAGATCTACCTAGGACTTTATGTAGCAGCTGTCTTTAAAGTATTAGGCATATGCAAAGGACAGAACAGTTTAGTTGTAAATATCCATTTTCTCAATAAGTGTACTACTTCAAAATGAAGAATTTAAATATGATCCAAAGCCAAAATACTTTAGAAAGACCCTAAATTTCACTTGACTTCACTTCTGCTTCAAATAGAGACGGATTCTAGAGAAATTCCATACTTATTTTGTTTCATGATACATTGCATTCTTGGTGGTCGGAGACCAAATTATCTTTCAATATGATGCCATAAATCTAATGCAGCTTCACTGAATACTGTGATGTGGGTTTTTTGATATATACAAAGTGCTCAAACACAATTAACTCCTAGCTCATGCATAAAAATGAAAAAAGTTTTGAAGTTCCTGTTAACATGTGAACTTGTAGAGTTTGTCCTGTTCTCAAATACAGTGTTTGAAAACAAATGGCTCTGAGGCACATGGATTTGGCAAGCAGAAAAGAAAAGCATTGTCATTTACATAAGGCAGCCTGAAATTACCCTGGAGGTAGATTTCTGCTGACTTCCTTCATGCACTAATTATGTTCTACAATATGATGAAGACTAGTTTGTGAGACATGATCTGCATAAGGAGAGTTGACTTCAGTTCACTGAAACACTGCTTTACTGTATTATGTACCTGGGACGTACCACTTCCAGATGCTGCGACAGTGTCCTGGGGGGAGATGGCAAAAGGTATGTTAATTGTGAGACAAAGTAAGCGGGGCAGCAAATGGGTTGAGAAGATTAAACTAGAACCTGTAAATTCCTTACCTAATTACTTTAAGTTTAGCTGAGCTAATTTAGCCCATAATACTGAGAAATCTCAGTGGGACCAGTTTCCCAGCCCAGGATCATCTGAAGCTGGTTTAAAATCTGTGTTGTCAATTCCAACAGGCAATAGATTGTCTAACTATTAAAAATGGAAATTGCAAAATACTCTTCCAGGAGAAATCACAGAAGATGGTTTGAAGATTTTTGTGTTTTCACAGCATAACCTTAGTTTTGTTTGTCTGTAGGTCTTGTACCATGAGAATTTGAAACAACACAATTCCACCACTTTTTCTGGTCCATCCCCATTCTCACATTTATTACTGCTGTTTCTCTACAGAAGAATCTATCCTTGTGTTCAAAATACAGATAGTCAAGCTGGAAATAAGTATTAAACCTGAATGCATTAAGTCCACATATATGGCAAACTACTTTCTTTTGCAAGATTCTTACCAATGCCTGTTTTATGATAGAGTCATTATTTTTGCAGAGATTTACTTGGGGAATACTGCTTACATCTCAGAGTAACTTTCACTCTTTTAATCCACTCATACTCCATTAATATGGCAAATACTTATTCTATTCTAACACCAACTATTCTCTTTTTCTGTCATTAAAAAATGCTGTAGGTTTATAACTGCATCATTGTGAAGAACTGTCACAGAAATAAAAGTATGTACTGTGCTTATGACACCTCAAGGAATATAACAGAGTAGCTGCAACTATTCCAGCCTATTATTACCGACAAAGGATTCTCAAGCCCTTAAGAAGTGGATTAAATAAATAAATGTTTTCTTTTCAGTTCTATTGGAAAAAACCCATATTTGTTCCAAGAAAGCAATGGTGGAACTCCTTCAAGACTTGCACCTTTCACTATACACATATAAAATGTCACTTTTCAACAGCAAAAAATACTTAACATTAAAAATTATCCACAGATATTCATCTCAAAATGGGAAAAAGTAGTATGGCAAGGATAAGGCATTATTTCAGACTCTATCAACATTAACTTGGCATCACGAAGATTACTGGAAAGAAAAAGTTGGAGGCAGCACCAAGTTATCTTTCAGACCAGGTTTGACTAATGGCACATTCCCATTCTGTATTAGGCAGAGTTTACAGCAACACATAGTGTGATAGGATGAGGTGTAACTGTTTTAAGATGAAAGAGGGGAGATTTAGATTATATATTAGGAAGATATTTTTTATGATGAGGGTGGTGAGTCAGTGGAACAGGTTGTCGAGAGAAATTGTGGATGCCCCATCCCTGGAGGTGTTCAAGATAAGGTTGGATGGGATATACACAAGAATAAACACATTTTTTAAGAATGAAGTAAAACCTACCAAAACACTCAATTTGGTCTGTTAAGGTCTATGTGATTTATTTTCCCTTACCCTGATTTAGTAAATACAAATCTGACACTTTCAGGTTTATCAGAATAGGAAAAGATGTTTTTTCTTCTGAAATAAGCTGCCTAAAGTACATTTTAGTTTAAAAAAATGGGAATGGTTCTCAGTTAATAAGCTTTTCCCCAAGTCACAATTGACAGAAATAAGGAGAGTTAGAGGTAAGTTAACCCCCTGCAAAAATACAGGGCACATAAGCTAAACAGGTCCATATGATACCAAAAGTGGTGAGGATTAAGAAAACTAAAGACAAATGGATTCCCTAAAAGGTGAATGAAACAACTCCTCTACAACAATTAAAGAAAGAAGTAGAACTAGTTTCATGGGTGTAGCAGAGTTGACTATTGAATCAGAGGCTGCAATTCCATGAGGTCATCAAGGTGTCAAGCAAAGGGTAAAAATACACTAACAAACCATATTGCCTTTTCCAAAAATAAATAGTATTGCCAGAAGAGGTCTGGAATGTTTTTTACAGTCATACATAGGCTTTAACGCTAACAAGTATTCAATGATTTTATTTTCTCTGAAATGTAGGAAACAGAATCTCCTCCTAGGTCTACTTTCAGTATCTGCCTACACTATCCTCTTTTGAGCTGAGGTATCCTCTGTTTTAGCTTGGAAACTTACAAATACTATAGGGTATTGCATTTCAGTAAGTCAAGAGATGAGACATGTTTCATGCATTTTAAAAGAAAGAGTATAGACACAATAGAAAAATTTAAAATCAGTCATTGTGGATAAGTTAATCTGGCAATTTTGAATTGCAAAATAAATACTCAGCTTTTAAGAATTCTCTTAAGAAAATGTGGTGCTTTTTTTTGTTAAAAATACACCAGGTTCTAGGGCAAGGTTTGGGTTCCTTTAAATGCATTTTCAAAATATTTCTATTGACCTGCTTTCTGAAACTGACTGAGAACTGTCAGTTTATGTTCAGCTCCAATGCTTCTAGTCATCACTACTGAACATAGTGTTTTGGAGCAGAAGTCTTTATCCATGTTTAGATACGTATATGAAAAATGCATATTAATGATCACAGATAATAACAGATAAATAATTATATAAATAGAGTCTACAGACACACATTTTAAAGTTAAGGGAAAATAAAGTTTTCTTCTTATATGTGAGAACCTACCATCAGTACTAACACCGTAGTCTGCTATTGTATAAAGACATATTTATTCAAAGTTTCAGGTGCAATTATTTAGCTGCTTGTAGTAAATTTAACACCTTTGCATTCTGTGTTGATTTACCTCTACTATCTTCTACAGAGTACTTGAACACTTTCTGCTACAAAAAGTTGGTTTTAATCCTATGTATAAAAAAACATTGTAAGAAAATATTTCTCCTTTCTTTTGGACTGTACTTCAGCCAGTAACGTAGTCCTGACTTTGTAAGTGCCAAAGTTTGGTGCTTAATCATAAATTTCATTCTGGTTTCCAAATAAAATAATAGACACTGGGGCATAGCTAGTATTTGTATGGCTAAGATAACACCAATTAAATAGAGATATAAAACTAACAGTCAATTAATGTAAAGAATAAGTTATGATGCTATATCCGTGTAGGAATGTTACTAGGTAAATAGCTATCTCAATTTGTACATTTACCTCTCTGATGCCTCATAAAATTACCTTCTCACTGAAAAGTGGTGCATGATTAGCATAGCAGACTACCAGTTGACTTGGATTTGTTAGGATTTCCTAAAAGAGATCAAAAGGTGGGATAAACCTTAATGTGCTACAGCATCCAAACTATAATGTTAACAAGAAGCAAACTTTTCTGCCTATCTAAACCCCAGTTCAGCAGGGCATTATAGAACATTTATTTTCAAAGGTGAAAGCACTAAGAAGTGCAACTTCCATGTTGCTTGCTGAAGCATAATATACAATTACTTGTGTTCGTATTCAAAATCAACCAGCTCAGAGAGGAAGCTGCCACATACGAGGCATGAGGAGGACTAAGGCAGTGTTGGTGGGCACAGGTGGGCTGTCCACCATTTTACATCACTGAAGCCACCAATGTCCAACACCACCTCCTCTCACATTATGACAATAGTTTGGCATGTTGATAGAAAAAAATATGGGTACGTAGAAGTTGCTGTTTCCAAGAAAAAAGGACCCCTTCTTTACACAACTGCTAGACACTCCTATGAAAGCACTTGATTAACTTGTGCATAGTGGTGAGAATCTTTAAAAATAATAAACAGACATCACTGCAAGATTGTGGAATTTGCACCTGCAGACACAAAATATACATGTTAGGCAAGCCTGAGTGACAAAAGATCATTTAATTTTGCACATCTTTGAAACACCAATCTACCTACATGCATGTGAAACTAATTCGTGTTTTAGCAGCTGTTAAGAAAAGAATGTAGATTTGTTAGAAATCCTGAAGTCAGAAAAATTCCTCTTAGGTTTATGTATTAAGAATATTTTTATACACCTAAAAAATGATATTTATATTACTTATCCCTGCTATAGATTAACCACTATCCTTCCCAAGTTTACTGTCACCTTTTGACAGGTATCCAGCAGGATACCTACAAGATCTAGCAAAAAAAGGGGAATATTAAAACAACTTGATAAACAGAAAGTGTTACTGAGACAGCAGACATCACGAAACTATCCAAAGTGTCTGGGACCAAAAGTACAAGAGGTCACACAAAGTGAGCCAAGAGACAGACTGGTCTGCAAAGGAGGTAAAGAAGTGGAGCGTCAATTGATGTAAAAGTGTATATAGTGAAGAATTCCTATTTTAATTTAAAAAGAGCCAGAGGATATAAAAAGCATGCATACAATAGCAGAAGAAAGTGAAAAGTAGAAAGACACAAACCACATGTGCTAAAAAAAAAAGTATTAACAAAACCAAGATTTTTTTTACTAGTAAAAAATAATTAAAGCAAAGGTACTCAGAGAATGTCTATCTTCAGCTTTTCTGTAAAAAAGGAGCACACTTTTGTTTCAATGCTGATAAAATCAGTAAGATATACTCTAACAGACAAATGAACAAAATGCTCAGTGTTAAAAGTTGCAATCCAAGAATTTAAATGAGACTGTCAGATTTTTTTCTCCCTCAAATATCAACCATATAATTAAAGCTGATTTCCACTCCTTTTTATTAGTCAACAAAGCATAGCTGATTCAGCTTATTATGCTTATGTTGCATCCTTTTCAGCAGAAAAAAAAAAAAAGTCAGTAAACCCCCAATTTTTTTGTATGTTTTAAATAGACTTTTGGGTTGCAGGACACAGACTTAGCTTTTCCATTTGCTACCCATACCATCAAAAAAGATGTGCCAAGAAGTTGGGAATAGAAGGAAAAGAAACAAAGACCATAGAGAAAATGGTAGCGGGGAGTAAGTAAAACTACCACTTTTCCATCACTGCATAATACATTAAAAATATTGGGTGAATAATATTTAGAAACTTTAATACATAATGCTTTATGTAACCCCAGGAAATTACAATCTTAACCACTTTAAAACAATTCTGACATGGAAATCAGCTGCCTTTTACTCAACAAGGAATCATAGAATCACCAGGCTGGAAGAGACTCATCGGATCATCGAGTCCAACCATTCCCATCAATCACTAAACCATGTCCCTCAGGACCTCGTCTACCCGTGCCTTAAACACCTACAGGGAAGGTGAATCAACCACCTCCCTGGGCAGCCT
>WAAB01009982.1:33512-66406 GCA_013389865.1 Piaya cayana
AAGAAAATAAAAAAAAAGAAAATTTAAAAAAAAGAAAACTATACTCTAGAAAAAAAAAAAGCTCAAACAAATAAAAAAAAAAAAAAAAAAGTCAATAATATGCATCTTCCTTTTTAAATGAAAATTCATTCTACCAGCCTCAGCAAAAAGAAGATCTTGTATTTCTACTTAAGACAGTTTATATTAGTTCTCTGTCAGAGTTTTCCCCTCCCAAATCAATTAAGTTCACTGAATGTTAGATAAATGGAGTTAAATTTTGGTTCTTTTTTTAATTTTTTTTTTTAATGGGGACGTAAAGAACGATCTTTAGGGACTTGTGTAATTGGTTCTGATACTTCTAATCACTGCCTTGCTTTTGCTAGGCTAAGTTCACAAAATCCCATGAAGTTTACAGACATTTAGCAAGAAAATTATTTCTTGCTGGTTTGATCAAGTGGGAATAGAGTACTTCATCACAACCTCCAGAGAGATTAAAGCAAAAGTTTGATGCTATAGATCAAATACAAGCTATGTTCTTCATATTTTCCGCCAGTTTGTGAATTCTCACTGCACTTTTCACTCAACTTCAAAACCATGTAAAAATAAACTTTACTAGGCATAGGCAGAGGATTGCACAGCAGATTAACCTGGCCTGACCTCTCCTGGTTGTGCAGCCATTTCCAGATAGCTTTGGCTGCATACACATTCTTTGCATGGACGAGGAACGTCACTCATGTTAGCAACGACTGCTACCTGCTAATGCGATTCCCAGTGTTACACACAGAGAATCTGTTGAAAGAGCCACTGATTTGTGCCAGCAGGTCTTCAAAAAAATTATGATAGAAAGGCATCCAGAGTCAGGCAAGTTCTCACTACTTAGGAGAAGAAAATTATTTTCAGGTTTCCTCATGTTTTAAATGGCATATGCAGTCCATAAGAAGTAGTACTCGAACTGCTACTTCTGTCTCCTTTAAAACACTTCATCTGGAAGGAAATGTGGTTTTAGGAGAGCCAAGGCCACTTTCCTGCTTAGTGAAGAGTCTTCACTGTGACCAGCTGAGGTCCACTTACATCGCTAAGCACAATAAAGTGTGCAAACCCCCTGACCATCTGGTATTTTCATAAAAGAATAGAAAAGGGCAGTGGGATGTCACTTTCATTATCATTTCATTTGTGCTTGTTTGTTTTTCTGTGCAATACTTCTTTTGTGAAAGCATTAACAATTGGAACAAGATTAAGCACTGCTCTCTAATGAAGGTCTCGTACTGGTAAAAAACTCCTTCTGAAGAAAATATAGAATCCATCAGATTTGTGACTTATTTTTGATGTTCACAGAACATTAGAAATTTCCTGAGTTTTTATTAATTCAATACTATCTAATAAATTCTTCTGAGGTTGGTTTTCTGAGAGCCCATAAAGGGCCACAGTGACAACTGTAGTAGCAACTTGCTATTGTTTTAAGTTCAGAAAAAAAGAAAAGTGTGCATGGAAGAACCACTACCTTGTGTGCTGCATAGGAATTCTTCTACCAGCAGATTAAGGAAAACCAAGCAGAAACTTATTTTTAATTTTAAATTTATATTACACTATATAAGCAAAATAAAGTAACAATAGAAGTCTTGGTTAATTTAAAAGTTTTGTAGTTCATCTGGATATACAAGTTGTACAACACAGAACTACAAAATACCCTATTTACAATGTATATTTGAAAGTGGCTTACAACTACTGTTCTCTGAAGAAATCTTCCAAGTTTGGCTATCTGGCAATTCCCCTACTCCACAAATGGAGATTATGTGGAATGATTAAGAAGTGTTTGCCCATCACGGCTTGGAGAAAATCTTTCAAAGAAAAGCACCATGAGATGTTCAGTGTTTGGTGCTGAAGGTCCAAAAAGTACAGAGGGTTAAAGCTAACAACTTTGAGTATTTATGAAAAATGTAACTACCCCTGTGCACCTTCATTTAAGTCACACAATGGAAACTTTCTGGTCACACTGTTTCATGCTTATTGTCTGAGAATGGCAAATATAACAGATTATTTTAAATAATCCCTTCTCCTTGAAATTTAGAAAAAAAGCATCTCTATCTTTGTTTGGCTTCCTAAATTCTAATTTAACTTTATTGCCTCTGCACGCTTCCTCTATTCTCTTTAACTTGAGAACTGCTCATATAAACATTCTGATCCTGTACAAGGCCAGTGATGTCATTCTCCAAGTATAGTGGATGCAGAAGTCAATCATCTCAAAAGGACATCATCCTAAGAACTGCAGCACCACTTGACAAAATGCAGTGCTCTTCATGTAGGAAGATGGCTGCGCTCAACACTTGTTGACAAAAAACATTAAAGTGTCTGTGTCCCATAGTGATAACCAAAAATGCAGAAGAGAGAAAATTATCCATGAAAACAATTGATTAATGTGAGTGTGGTTTTAGTTTGTGGTCTTCATAATCCTGGAGTTTTCATAATACAATTATAAGGGTGTCAAATGTGTCGTGATTTAGCAAAATGAGTTGGCATATGCTATGTAGCAATCCATGAGGATATACTTGCTGAAAGGTTCATGTTTTTCTTCACAAATTATCAAAAAATTGAAAAACATTGGCAAAAAAATTTCCTGTTTTACATATTACATTTTACAGTACATTTTACAGTGAGACCGCTCCTTGAATACTGTGGTGCAGTTCTGGGCCCCTCAGCACAAGAAGGATGTTGACGCTCTGGAGAGTGTCCAGAGAAGAGCAACGAAACTGGTGAAGGGGCTCGAGNTTAGTGTTTTGTGGGAGTGGTTGGACTCGATGATCCAGTGGGTCTCTTCCAACCCGGTGATTCTGTGATTCTGTATATTTAGCTAGTTATATTTCTGTCACATAACAACCATGGAAAACCTCCAACAAATTCTGATCATTTCATATCAATTAAAATGTATCATTGACCCTGCAAGGATAAAGAATATCAGGTAATAGAGCTAACATATTGTTAAATTTTATGATTAATCAGATTATTGCAGATCATAAATATTCATGGTAAAAGTGAGACAGTTTTCATACTTTGTCACAGGTACAAAAAGATTAAATTTGTGAGTCTGTATGAACATTATTAACATCATTACTTTTAGAACATCTTTGAAAAGTAGGATTTGGCAAAATAGTCTTTAGAAACTCATAGTCACAATAGTTACATAAGGTCCTTTTATTCAAACCATTCTTGTTTCGATGATAACTTCAGGCCATACATGCAGCTATACCAAAAATATTCTAAAAACATACCATCTGCAAAACAACAAATATGTTTAACTACATTATTCCCCTTCCTTGAGGTCTCCTAGACTTATCAAGAGAACTAATTTTGCCCTGAGACTAAAAAACTAAGTATAAGGCTATTTAGGAATTAACTTCACAGAACATCCTTTGGACAGGGAAGAGCTATGAAGGTTATCTATCTGGAATTCTGTAAGGCCTTTGACATAGTCCCCCATAACATTCTTCTCTCTAAATTGGAGAGAAATATATTTGATGGGCGGACTGTTCAGTGGATGGCGAACAGGCTGTATGGTCACATCCAGAGAGTAGTGGTCAACAGATGCATGTCCAGCTGGAGATCAGCAACCAGTGGTGTCCCTCAGGTGTCTATAGTGGGACCAGTATGTTAATATCTTCATAAATGACATTGTGAGATCAAGTGCACCCTCAGCAAGTTTGCAGATGATACCAAGCTGATTGGTACCATTGACAGCCCTGAGCAACAAGGCACCATCCAGAGGGACCTGGACAAGCTTGAGAAGTGGACTCATATGAGTATAATGAGGTTTTAACAAGGCCAAGTGTGAGGTCCTGCCTCTTGTTTGGGGCAACCTCCATTATCAAGACAGGCTGGGGGATGAAGAGTCTGAAAGCAAACCTGTAGATGAGAGCTTGGAGAAGAATACAAAGGTGGATATGAGCTGGAAACATGCACTCACAGCCCAGAAGAGCAAATATATTGTGGGGTGCTGCATGAAAAGCATGAGCAGCAAGATGAAGGATGTGATTCTACCCCTCCACTCCACTCTGTTGAGACTACACCTGGAGCATTGCATACAGCACTGGAGTCCTCAGCATTGGAAAGATATCACAGAACCATTAGGTTGGAAAAGACCCACAGGATCATCGAACCCAACAATTCCTGTCAACCACTAAACCATGCACCTCAGCACCTAATCCACCTGCTGTTTAAACACCTCCAGGGAAGGTGTTTTAACCACCCCCCTGAGTAGCCTCTGCCAGTGCCCAATGACCCTTTCAGTGAAATTTTTTTTTTCTGATGTCCAGCCTGAAACTCCCCGGTAGAGCTTGAGGCCAATCACCCTTGTCCTGTCCTATGAACCTTTTGGAGCAGATCCAGACCAAAGAAATAAATGTTCAGAAGTACCATAGAATAGCTAGGGTTGGAAGGGGCCTTAAAGATCATCCCGTTCCAATCCCCTTGATATGGGCAGGGACAAGTCCCACTGGATCAGGCTGCCCAGGGCCCCATCCAATCTGGCCTCGAACACCTCCAGGGATGGGGCAGCCACAGCTTCCTTGGGCAACCTGTACCAGTGTCTCACCACTCAAATCATGAAGAAATTCCTTATGTCTCATCTAAACCTGCCCCTCTCCAGTTCACACCAATTGCCCTATGTCCTATCACTACAAGTCTTTGTAAGAAGTCCACCCCTAGTTTTCCTGTAGCCTCTTCAGGTACCGGAAATTTGCTATAAATTCTGCTCTGAGCCTTCTCTCTCCAGGCTGAACAATCCCAACTCCCTGAGCCTGTCCTCATACGGGAGTTACTCCAACCCTATGACCATCTTTGTAGCCCTCCTCTGGAACTGTTCCAATAGCTCCAGATCTTTCTTACATTGAGGATTCCAGAACTGGACACAGTACTCCAGATGAAGTATCACAAGAGAGCAACAGAGGGGCAGAATCTCCTCCCTCAACCTGCTAGACATTTCTTTTGATGCAGCCAAGGATACAATTGGCCTTCCGGGCTGTGAGCACACACTGCTGGCTCATATTGACTTTCTTGTCAATCAGTACTGCCAAGTCCTTCTCTACAGGGCTGCTTTCAGTCACATCATCCCCCATCCTGTATTGAAATCGGGGAATGCCCAAACCCAGGTGTAGGACCTTGCAATTGGCCTTGCTGAACCTCATGATGTTCACACAGGCCCACTTCCCCAGCCTGTCCAGGTCCCTCTGGATGTCATCCCATCCTTCTGATGTGGCAACTACACAACTCAGCCAGGCGTCATCTGCAGACTTGGTGAAGGTGCATTCAATCTCACTGCCTCTATCATTGATGAAGATGGAACACTTCTGCTGTGAGGGAAGGTTTGAGAGAGTTGTGGTTGTTCAAACTGGAGAAAAGAAGGCCCTGGGGAGATCTTATTGCAGTATTTCAGCACTTAAAGGGGGCTTGGAAGAAAGATTGGGACAGACATTTCACCAAGGTCTGTTACAATAAGACAAGGGGTAACGGTTTCAAAATAAAAGACAGTAGATTCAGACTAGGTGTAAGGAAGAATTTTCTTACGAGGATGGTGAAGTACTGGAACTGGTTGCCCAGAGAGGTGGTAGGCTCCGCATCCCTGGAAGCATTCAAGGTCAGGTTGGATGGGGCCCTGAGTAACCTAATCTAGTTGAAGATGTCCCTGCTTATTGAAGGGGGGTTAGACTAGATGACCTTTAAAGTTCCCTTTTGACTCTGACAGTTACAGCATTCAGGCTGAATCTGACTTGAATGTCTTTGTTGAATGGGACAGCTTCAAAAGAGCAACAAAAAATTTGGGGGAAATAAAAACTGGAAAATCCCAGTCCAGATGTGCCTCAAAGTTGGACTAACCTAATGTAAAAGCTTCAGTGTTAAGCATCATTCTTAGATGTGTATTACAAATAATTTACAAATTTCCTCTTTACAAACTGCATGGTAATGTCACCATTAACACACAGCTACAACACATCAGTTGAAAAAAATCATAGTACTGTAATTTGTAAAAACTTAGAAATAATTCTGAAGGTGAAAAGTTGATATGCAAGTAAGAGGAAATGCTAATTACACTCTTTTAAAAAGAAGTAATTTCCTATAGATACTGATTTCCAGTTTTTAATACTTTTTAAAATCTTCTCATGTCACAGGTTCTAGAAACAGCACCTAATTTGATGAGGTACTCACAACTTTTTTGAGACTGTTCTGTACTTGATATGGCAACTTGGAAGCTGTAAAAGCTAGAAATTGTGATCCATGGAGAAATACATGGGTAAGACTGTAGTGCATAATGCTTTACGTTGCATTCAAGAAAGGTTCTTCTTCCTCAAATTTTTAAGACGTAGCTGAAAAAGTACATTCTTCAATGACAAACCCCACACTAAATAAAGGATTTGCCCACTATGCAATTTAATCAGATATAGATCCAGAGACCTAACATTGAGAACCATAGCTTTTGAGAATCATACCTTTCTGATAGTGCGAGAGGCTGTTTTAGAAGTCTGTTGTCTTATCTCTATACTTAATGTATTGTAAATAGTTGCATTACATACATCTGCTTTCAGGCATCTGTGGAAAGCTTACTGCTTTTTCTTAGGATACAGCTCTATAGCAGGTCACAGAGCCCTTATCTGTCTTAGAGATAAAAGACCTAGATTTTTAAGTTCTGCTCACCCTTTGAACCAAAAAATGGGGCTCTTGCAGATTTCTCCTGTTAGATTGGAGCACCAAAGGGAGGAATGCATTTCGACCAAGTTCTGTTTTGCCACAAAGGCACTAAATCCTGTTTCCCAGAACATAGCAGGAGGCTGCATTTAGGCTAAAGAGCCCTGCTTGAGCATGACCTTGCAGGAAATAAACTCAGCTATTTCAGGTCTAAGCTATCTTCTATGCTATCTTCTATGTGGTAAATCCTTTCACTTATGCTGACCGTTTCTACCTTGTGCTCATAAAAAAAAAACCTTTGAAAAAAAAGTAAAGGCAAGCTAAACTTCTCTTCAAACTATAACTAGAGTATTTCTGGATTATGGCAGTGAAAAGTTGGAGCTGATAGTTTCTGCAACCAGAACTGACCTATTTTCTACAACTATTTTAAGACAAAAAGTAGCTATCACTGCATCCCTTAACAATACCTTACCAATCTGAGAACAGTGCAAGTGTCCTTTGTTCTATGCTGGAAGCTCTGACTGATTACAATAGTGTTAGAATTGCTTAATATAATAACAAGTCTTGGCCCTACACAAACATCTAGTCATTCAGTGGTATCTGACTTTTTAAAAATTGTTTTTAGAGTCCAGCTCCATATACAATACAGAATTTAAATGCCATGTTTTCCATTTATTTTAAATCAGGAATTGCCATATCCTCCAGCTCTTTTCAGTTGTGGAAATATTTTGCCATCTGAAACTAGTGTGTTTTGGCACTGAGGAAGCCTCACGAGAGCTGGAGGAAAATAAAAAAGCATTCTTTATGAAACAAACCCTGGTTTTCACTTAGCAAAGATACAGAAACACAAAGCACTTAGTTTTTCAAAAGGAACTACTGACACTTGGTTAACGCAGCGGGGGTCAGTGAACTTCACAAACAAATCAATATGATTTCAGATGAAGTCCTTTATTCAGCATCCCTCATTGTTTACATAGGGCAAGCAGGCCAGAACATCAGGTAAACACAGACTGGTCCTTCTGCTCTAGTGACTAGCCCCTTGTGGCAACCGCCCATCCCACATCTCCCTGCTGCCAGCCTGAAAAACTCCTGCCCGCACCTGCAAACCACTTCATTAACATAACACAACAAAGTCATTCACCATTTTTGTGAATTTCCCAACTCCGCCCTGCCAGGGCACTTAAGGAAACAATTCCCAACACTTGGTTTCTTAGCAAACACAGATACAACTCTTAAAGCAAATGTGAACATTCTTTATGAATGTTAAGATGTCTTTAATAACCTGCACATTGAAGAAGAGATTGACTATTATATCTACCTTTAATATTGATGTAAGTAGAGATGTCAAATTGAAACTGGAGAAGCTATCTGATTTTAAAAAATTAAGCTGATTGCCACATGTTTAAATCAACAAAGAGGAGCTAACATTCACTATTTTACCTGGCATTGTTATCTACCAGACTAACTTGATCACTTCCTCTTCTGTTATGTACACACAAAATGTCCTCTAGTCACCCCAAACTTGTGTACAGATCAATCATTTTCATTAGATTCTAGCCACTAAAGAAACCATCTGAATACAGATAAGCTTAGTATTTCTTTCAGGTGTTGCGTATGTAACAGCTATGAAATCATCCTACTAAGAGCAGTGAGTTGTCCAGCATATCTGACTGCCATTCTCTCTTTAAAGGGATAGCAACAAATTATAAAGAAAAAACACACATGCATATAAGAAGCCTTTCAATCTGTCAGGACAGTAGAGAAAAAGTCATTTCACCTACTGTTGTTATCAATTCAAATTTAAGACAAATAAAGATGCCCACTGCAGGAAACACTAACAATTGAAAAAGAATTGCTGTACTTGTACATAATACTACTTCTGTTTAAGAACTCAATTGTCTACTGGTTTTACAAACCTCAGAAAGAAAGATTATTTGTTTTAGTAGCTTCCTTTGAAACCAGAACTTTCAACAGCCTGCAAAATGGTTTATAACACAGGTGGAATCTACAAACCAGAAAGCTCCTGCACCTGTTCTTAGTACATACCTGTTCTCCCTTCTTCATCTCCCCTCACCCCAATCCTGAAGTAGAAACACTTATTACTATTTTCTCCTACAGCAAGTCATCTGCTGCAACTCTAATGTAAGCTGATTTTTCCAATACAGACTATTCATTGGTCTGTTTCATAGAATTTAATAGAGGTATGGGAGACTTGACAACATCAAGGGAAGGATTATTCTTGCAGAGATCTGGAAGCATGACACACGGGTTTCAGAAGGGAGTACTGGACAAATTCATGGTGGTTTTCTGTGGCAAAACCTCATTTGGGAGATCATTCTCAACACAAGCAGACCTGCTGTGCCAAGTGTGTCAAAACCCAGATTAGCAAAATAACTAGCATAAAATTTATTTAAATAATTAAATGAAACAGTTGAAAGAGGTTTTTTAGTGGAACAAGAACTAACTTAAGACATTTAAATAACAATTCTGTAATCGGCACATTCTTATTTTTTAAAAGAGCATAGTCATCTCAATGTCAGATATACAGACTTGTGCCAAAAAAATTAAAATAGCTTACAAGAGGCACTTGCCACACAGTATTTTAATGGCAAGATTAGACATCCATGTTAAATTATAAGCAGTTTTCTGCAAGAGAAAACCCATTTTCACACAATTATCCTTTTTCTCATATCACATCTAGGGCTTTCTTTCATGACACATGGCATAGAGAAGCACAGTCCCCTTTCTGGCAGTGAAGATCACATTCCTATATCAGTTAGCGGTAGGTACAGTGCACCACAGATTTTCTGAGACCTGGCAGATGAGATGGTATGCACACTAGGATCCCAGATAACACAGTCATTGCAGATGTGTTGCCTTAAAAGCAGTGTACACATAGTAATCAGGTGCTTGTAGGCAATATAAATTTTATTACACCTATGCAAAGACAATACGCATGCAGTAATATACAAGCATATAACTGAAGAGAAGGTTAAAGAGAAACAAGATGATTTGAATATCTCACACTATGCAAAACATCATCCCATATTTTCCTCAGAATGTAGTACAAATGATCTCGAGAGCACTGAGAGGACAAGACTGATTACATGAATTTCAGTATTGGGAGAAGATATGATGACTAAAAGTTAAAGTATGGTTTCAAGCTGAAAGAGGGCAGAGTTAGGCTTTGGGAAGAATTTTTTTACTGAGAGGGAGGTGAGGCACTGGGAACAGCTTTCTTAGAGAAGTCACGAATGCCCCATCCCCGGAGATGTTCAACACCATGCTAAGTGAGGCTTTGAGCAACCTGATGCAGTGAAAAGTGTCCCTGCCTACAGCAGGGCAGTTAGAACTAAATGATCCCTTCCAGCCAAAACCACTCTATGAAGACATGCAATGATCTTGCTCCTCTTTCTCAACAGAAAATTCACATCACCTACAACTAAATCCTCAGAAATACTGAGCTGAATTCTCCTACCTGTGTATTAAATTTAAATATAGAATAAATATTCTTTAGTGCAAATATGTCTTCAACATCTAGTTATTTCTTCCAAGCTAGATAAAAATAACTCCAAATTGTTTTAAAGAATTAAACAAACTGGAATGTTATTTATGTATTTTGGAGTGAAGTGCCTCCATATACATCCGCTTTCAGGAGGAATATTTTTACTTATCCCCTAGGTACTTGAAAAAGAACGTGAAATGTCTTGCTGTATATTTTTAGTTATGGCTAACAATAGAAATGCCTCTGCTACTACAAAGCACAGTAATAGACGTAATGGAACCTGTGGGCTTCATGATTTATGAATAAAAACCCATCTGAGTTTCAGGTCCATTTGGAAACAGAACATGAATCAAGTTTTAAAGATTTCTTGCATCTAATCCTACACATCTGTTAAAAGCTAGCCATCACCTGTATGGAAATGTTCTACAACAGTTTCTTTTAAAGAAATAGAGTGAGGTAAACATTTAAAGAAAGATAAGCCACAAACACGACCACTTTTGAGGAGACTGAAAGCAAAAATACCACGTACTGCTAATTTACTAGTTTATCTCATATTTACAGGGAACATTTACTGACAAAATGGTAAGGATCAACAGCCTTACACCAACAAGGCAATTGAAATATCATTGTGAATAAATTTTCACCTGCAAATTTCTTCCCAATTTACAATGAAGAAAATAACAAATTAGTCTGTAAATTAGAACAATGGAATAGACAGAAATGGCTTTAAATTGCCACTTTAAGCATGATTTGTCTTCTTGAAGAGTTCTCAGCCACTGGAATGGCTAAAGCACTAGAAAAAAGAAGATTTTCAGATGGTTTATTTCCCCACATGACCTTGGACAACTGTTTTTGCACTTAGTTCCCTACCATACAGAAAAGACAGCATAAAGGAAAAGTTATACAAGCTGAGTTAAGACACTGAATTGAAGGTATTCCCTGAACTCAAGTGACAGCAGTCATATTCTAGTATATGCCATTTCTTAGTGTAGCCCTTGCCACCTTTAATGCTTAACAAAATAAATGGCCTACCTGGCTGATTTTATTGATAAAATGAGGCACTTAGCAAACAGTATTAGACAAAAGACATTTTGTATTTACATCCTAAGCCTGTTCCAGCAGTAATGATGATTTCCACCTCAGGACCCACCACACAGTCAGAGCTAGGTATAGAAGAGTGTTGGAGTTGGTTCCTTCCTTCCTACACCTCCTACAACACCTATTGCTAGTGATTTACTGCTGATTAACAACTAATTGAGCATGCAGTCTTCTCTGAAACAGCTTTTCCTACAACTCAAATATATACTATCTATTAATTCTGAAAGAAAAGCCTAAACTCAATGCAAAATAATCACTCACATGACTCATTTCATACATAGAATTCCAGTAAATTTTAATACAAGTTATAGTTTCATGAGTTCTAAATTCTATAAACAATTTTAGCTCATCATTAAATACTTTCTCATAACACAAAACACAAACCGATAATTTCATTGTTTCATTTTCTGTAAAAGCTGCATTGCTTGTAACCCAGGACCACACATGGAAACAAATCAGGAAGTTCTACTAGATACAAATAAAGCATCTCTGTATTCCTATGCCCTCTATTCTGCTTTGACATATGCTGATCAAGAGTGCCAAAAGTCATGTTACATCATCTTGAGAAAAGAGCCAATGCCATCTCCTGTTCTCTTCCCATTCCTATCTTAACATAAATGCAACTTAGGTTTGTACCATGCACGCTCATCAGCACACACACACAAAAATTATCTTTCCTTTGGAATTCATACATGAGAGTATCAGAAATGCAACAGTTCAGAGACAGTAAATTGCATCTCAAGCCATATACAGATCAGCATGGGATGTAGGAAGGTGAAAATTTCTTGACTAAGTGGCAAACTATATATAGCGTTTCATACTAAGTGAAATAAGTGGCAATGTTTCAATTTAGAAAAATCAGCAACTCTTCCCTGTCCAAAGCACTCTTCTTTTTTTTCTCCCCTACAAGAATATTTTGGCAACTGGAACAAATAAGAGTAGATGCTTGAAGACCTCTCTACTGCTACCAGCTCTTCATGGATGGAACTACTCCCCAGAAAGCCCACATAGGTCCTACTACACTCATCCCAGAGCCTCAAAAACACATCTTTAGATCCTGATTATGGAGCACCATGGATATACAACTTTTCTAGTTGACAACTGAGAAGACAACTGTGCCATCAACACTAGCATGTCTTATCAGTCCCCAAAAGGTCTAGTCCAGAGGAGGAGCAGAAGAGGCAACATCACCATTTATGGAAAAAGGGTGATTCCTGAAACAGAAGCCAGTGGTTCTCCCCTTGACATCACAAGATTTATTTGCACAGCAGAGACAGCAGAAAGCCACTGCAGACAGATGTTTAAGAGCCACAGATCATAAGCAGGGTTACAAGCCTGTAAATGTGTCATGTGTGTCTGGAATTCTAGTACCTAAGGCACAAAAGTAAAATACCTAAAAAAAGTCAAATTCAGTTTGGGGTTTTTCAATTTTTTTTTCCCTCGTAATCTTTTAAAATCACTGTCTTTCATATATATTCCTACATTAAAGTGGTCTTTCCACAGAAAAAAGGCAGTAGGAGCATAAGCTTGGCTAAGCCATTCATTTACACATTTTCTTCACTGCCTCACTCAGCAAGGTTTCTTGTTTTGACTGCACAAAGGAAAACAAAGCCCCTGGCAAAAGAACTGCAATTGCTTTGTGAACACCATAGTAAGAAAACTGGAACATAGCCCATACCTCATGACTTTCTAACACCCTTGTGTATCTGGAGGCCACTGATCTTCAAGAAGTAGTTCACTTATCGAATCATATATTTTCTATATAAAAACATGAATGTATTCTCCATTTCAAGCTGTTTAATGGCTAAACCAACTCAAAAGGTAAAAAAAGGTAGTGAGTATTACAGAGTAATATTAACCAAGATGTCTTTTTTTCCCTTCAAGCAGCAACTGCAATAACTTATTCACTTCTAGAAAAAAAGTTATATTTTTAGTTTAGTAATTCTAAATGTATCTCAATTACTCTTTTATGCTAAGATTCCTAAATTAAAAGACAAAACCACCCAATTTTTCTTTTGCTAAAATACCCACAGATGTGTCTTGAACCAGAACAATCTTTCACTTCTGCCTAATTTCAAGTCTTTCTTCTTCAAATATTAAAATAAAGTGACATTTCATGTTTGAAAACATATTTTAATAAATCCAAGTTTTTGCAAGTTGGCCTAGACACTAACCTGCACAGCTAGCCATGCAAAATGCAGAAAGTCAGACTGTTCTCTGACTAAATATGTGTAAACCAGGTGACGCATAATATTACAGTGCTCTGATTTATGAAAAGATTTCTAAGTTTTCTCAAACTGGTCAGGGATGGGTGACTGTATCAGTCCACTGACTGATTTTTCCTGAACGTTGCTTAAAGGTTTCTATCTATCGGAATAACGGAAAATCAGAAGTTTCCTGTACTAAGCACTGAAACTGTCATGGTTTGATTTTGGCCCCTTCAGAATAGCCAGGTTGTGGCTGAGGAAAAAACCTACAATTCCCAGTATTCCATGCAACCTTTTCTACGTAAATCAGGGTGTATTGTGGGGGTCAGACACTTCCTTTTCCGTCTCCCTTCTCTCTCTAGTCTCGGTCTGCTCTCGGTCCTGTCTCCGGGTCGGATATCGGTCTGAGCCTTCTGTGGGAGCGGTGTGGAATGCCAGTTGGTGATTTTGCTATCTGAGGAGTGTAGTGATTTATTTTCTCTCGTTAGCTTATATTAATCTGTTTTCTGGATTGTTAATTTTCTTTCATGACAGGGTTTTTTTTTCTATTTCTCTTTGGGAATCTCTGATTGCTTCCCTACAGGGGCAGGGGATGTTCTGTGGGGCTCTTATTCTCTGATTATTGTATATGTAGTATTTTAGTTGCATATTAGTGTTAATACATTATATATAATCACTACAGCATTTTTAGTCTCTCTTCTCCTTATCTCTCTCTCGCATTTGTAACAGGGGGGTGAGGGGTGGAAGGAAGGAGGGGCTGCACACTGTGAGGGTTTGGAGGAGAGTTTTGACTCAAACCATCACAGTAATTTTGGTGGAGAATGCGGGCAGCGAACCCATCACAGGAAATTTTGGTGTTTCCTTCTGGTTATGAACCGGGGACCTTTCACGTGCCAGGCGAACGTGATAACCACTACACTATGGAAACACACAACTAAGCACTGAAACTCATCATGACCTGCTTTTGAATGGTTGAATTCCCTTGACAAAATGACTGATGGACCAAGAGCAATACCACACTCTTTTGTCAGCACAGTGACAGGCATAGGATAACACAAAGTCAAGACTTTTGTCCCTAGAAATACTGTCACTGGTCTTACACCTAATATTGCTAACAAAAATTTTATTACCCAGAGAAATTGTGGCTTTTTGGTCACTCTCATTCTTTAACTGGCTTCAGCAAGATTATCTGAAGAGTTTCAATAGATTCAAATGACACTTTATCTTCAATATACAAAACCCCTCCAAATTATTCCTATAGAAAGTAATAAAAAAAAGGAGAATCTACAACAGTATACATAAGTATATCCATATGTACATAGGATTCCCTTCAGCCTTACTTCTTCACAGCAAAATCTCTTCCTTTGTGAATTCATGGACTTCTCAGACTGATTTATTGGTCTCATTTACATATAACTATGGGAGTAAATATTCCTACGCCCACTTCTCCACCTTGAAATATACACATTAACTAATTACGTGAAAAGTAGATGCCTTAGATTTAAGCATGATCTCAGATACCAGCACAAAAACAGAAACACTGGCATTTCATGACAGAAGAAATGTATACTGGGACATGGTACTGTACTCTTGAATTACAGTGGTCAGATGTCCCAGAGCAATCAAATTTCTCATAATTTACTGCTAAAGTTTAGCAGAATTATTCAGTTCATAAAGAAAAACTTTGATATTATGGATGTAAAGATGTATTCAGTACATTTATAAAAACTGTCTTCAAATAATCACGCAAAGGCAAACTTCCAGAAGATAAAGTCAGCACAGACACATGGAAAGAGAATGGACAGGTCTGAGTTTGATTGTCCTCTAAATTAATGCATGTTTCTGATCTGAGAAGTGCCAGAGCTGCCCCCAGTCTTTAGGTAACAGTTGGTTACTTAGCTTTAATACCACATCAAAACATTTGGTGACATGAAAGTTCACATGCACACCTGTGCTTAACACCAACTGTAAAAAAATACTTTGTTTAGCATGACTTCTGTAACAGCATAAGTGTGATATACTGGCCATCTTAAGAAACAGGTTTTTCTTTTTCCCCACTCCAGAAGCAGTTTTGAATAATTTATGTACTTTGCACAGCTGTACAAGCGTGTGAAAATGAGCACTTTGTGCAGCTTATTTGCATGCCAGTCAGCACACAGGCTGATAGGGAGACAAGTGGCTACAGAGAACAACACTGTAACAGGTTACTGTTTTCAACCAGGACTTCTCTCATTATACAACACCAGCTAGAAAAATCTTAACAATCCACTTTGAATTATGTAAAAGGTCAGAGATTCCTTTTAAGAAACAAACCAGAAACCTTCCTCGTACTGAACCACTGGTGAAGCAGGTCCGTTCTGCTCCAGCTCTGCACCTGACCAGGGACACAGATGTCATACAGATGCCTCTCCAACTCAGACACCTGTATAGCACTCAAAAAACAGAAGGACTTGTGATTGTCTTTATGCAAGTGGAATTGACAGTTATGATGATCAATAATGACAACACCCTTAACAGGCTCCTGCTTAAATCTCTCTGTTGCACATAGGTCCTTATAGAGGTAGAAGCTATGTCAGTTTAACAAAAGCTAACTGATGCATTAATGAAACAGACCCATTAACAAAATTAGATCCACTGTTCAGCAAGGGCTGATAGTATCACTCTATTTGTGTTAGAAGTGCACACCATGGCACTCAGGATTTCTGGCAGAAGACTGTGGAGGATAAAGGCTAGCATTTCTTTCCACAGAACAGCAGCTCTGATTTATAAGTGCTACAGCAAGTGAAACAACTCAGCATTTGGCTGATAATTAGCAAACAATTTTGGCTGGTAGTGAGCAACCTGCAACACACGTTTAAGAAGAAAGCTTTAAACATGATTGATAGACTGCATGCCACTGCTACATCTGTTAACAGTGCATTTGGATAGCGTCTTCTTGTCACTTTTCTGAAACACCAACAAAGAAAATACAGATCCTTTGGGCAAATGAAGTAGAGGTGCAAACTGCAGTCACACCTCCCTGTCTCATTGCAGTATCACTTCTGTCTTCATAAACAACACAGACTAACTTGCCTACTCATGGTAAGTAGCCAAAGGCAACAGAGATCAGTCACAATACATTACCATTAGGTTTTAATCTGTACTGTAAAAGACAAACTTCTGCACAGGAGGAAAAAAGGAAGGACTTCAGCTTTGTTACAGATCTGTATTTGGTGCTATTTGTCTCCATCCCTGGAGGTGTTTAAGGACAGGTTGGATGGGGCCTTGGGTAACCTAATCTAGTGGGATGTCCCTGCCCATGGCAGGGGGGCTTGTAATGGTGTGATCTTTAAGGTCCTTTACCAACCCTAACTATTCTATGATTCTATGAAAAACACCCACAGTCTCCTTCCCTTCTTTCCCCCGTCTGCCTGCTGTCCCTGCAATGACAAGCATGGCTAGCATAAGATGTACTTTCAACAGCCAGGAAAGTTGATATAGTGCTACATAGATGGAACTTAGATGCTTGCTCAAGCCACTCAGATGCTTGCTTGCTAGTTAGTACTCAATGTGGCCATATAGGAGATGTCCTGAGTAACTAATAATATGTGAAAATGGAAGTAAAAGCCATACCTGCAGCTCATCAGGAAAGGACTTCTTGGTATTTATTTCCCTGTGCTCATTAGTTGCTACATGGGTCCTGTTTAAGCGATTTGGAACTAAACTGCTGTGATCAGAGTAAAAATGCAAACTCTGCAATCTTGATTCCCCTCAGTGTTACTTAACGTGTTTGTCTGATCAGTCAAAATCAAAATGCAATACATTTTGATGTAAACAGCTGCAGTACCTCTCTCTTGTGTATTGTGAAATGCTTCTACACATCTTAAACTAGTGATACTGCTTTCCTCATGTTGGTAAGAAAAAGTCACTCCTTCCTAAAACTAGAACCTGTATAAAATGCTCTATTTTATAGCACGATAAAATTTGCTTATCATTTTAAAGAACAGCACAATATACTCGCATATGGCAATATAATTTTCAAGGATAATCCATAGTTTCATTTACATTGTACTCTGTAGATATTTGTTATGTACAGCAAGCAGATATGTATAAACAATTATAGACTGAACAGATATGCTCTGCTCTTTTTTGCATCAACTTCCCAATGTTTCTTTAATGAAGACAAACAACTTCTTGCTGAGACTGCAGACCTTTTTAAAGTATACATTAATATTTCCAAGGCTTTTTAAAACTACACCTTCTAAATTTTTAAACATTTAGCTACAACAACTGCCACAATTTCAAGGCAGAAAGGAGTGATGAATTGCAACACATTACTGTGCACGTAATGACTGAGTATAGCTATGGTTTTGTAAACACCAGATTTTTAAAAGCTAAAAGAAAATCATCCATTAGCTTCCTGTTTTTACATAAATTATTAAGCATTTTAATCCAGGATGTTGGAAGTTAATAATTTTGTGAACTCCTCTGTACATCCTCCTCTATTCTTCATTCTCAAAGAACCAAATGTTACTATTTTCTCCAAGGTCACTCCACATGCATTTTCTGTCTTTCTCTTTGAAGTTATTTAAAGTATTATGCCAAAAGAAATGCCAATGACAGCATTTCCAGGAAGACCCATCTCTCACAAAATTTAAAATGTTATGCTTTAAAGAATATCTATACCAATAAGATTGAAGATTAAGATAAATGTTTTAGAGTTTTAAGTCTTTCAACTATACATTAGGATACAAAGGCTATTGTAACTGCTGTATTTAAAAAAAAATTAAAAATTAAAGGTGCGATGACAGCATGTCTTTTCAAATTCTTGAAGAACATGGAGACTTCTTAATTTTGGTGTTCTTCCTCTGTTTGAAAGGAGCTAGCACCTACATTAAATCTGAATGTCTAAAGTTATGGATTCACACAAGATAACTTATTATGAAGCAAATGACAGAACATCAAGGTAGAATTTACATGGTGTCTGTGTGAAAAACCTGCAAGGGAAACCCATTTTCCTATATGATATCTTGTTACAGTTAGCTGCTGCAAAGCATAGGGTCATGAACAGTAAATAAGTTTGCTTGTTTCCTGCATTGGACATGAGCACACTGATACTACAGGTCAGGGGACTAAACACTACGGTTTTCTATTTGCTCTACTGACCAACCCTTCATGAAGGAAAAACATACCACTAACTGGTGCTCATGTTTGGCTTATTCCAGGTGAGAAAAAGCCACACCTATTACTACAGCACACAGTCTTGTATATAAATATCCTTTTTATATACATAAGGCGAAAAGGAGATGATACAATACCACTATTCACCTGGCCTGATGGGCATTCAGATTTTTTCTGTCAAAACCATATGTCCTCCAGATGTACAGACTATGAAATCTAGGAAATTTACACCAGTCAATCTGTGTGTTTGTCTGGATTTTTTTTGTGCACACACCAAACTGGATTATGCAGCAAGACTCCAGCTGTCCAACTGAAAATTAGAAGCACAAGTTTCTCCCATTTCTTTCAATGGACCCAACAACAGCCAAAAGCACTCCCTAATGTAAACTACTCCAAAGACTTGTTGGTTTCCAAACAGAATCTAAATGCACATAAAACCTTGATGATCTCTGCCGGAACTCAGAGTATCTAACAGCTGCAAATGACTTCTCTAGCTAATTACTCCCAGCAACACAAGAAAAAAAAAATCACTACAGGAAGAAGGCTCTGCCAGTGAAATATTAATGCATTTTTACGCAGCTGCTGTTTGCCCTGAACCTTGGTTCAAATTTTCTCAAAAGCAGAACTACTTCTGAAGGTTCTGTACTTCTACCTGTTTTTACAGTTTAACAACTACAGTGGCATGATCTAGAAAAGATTTCCTAAACCCTCAGCATTTATTCAGCTAAAGTTCATAATAGAAAATATCTTTACAGTTTTGCTGTTTCAGAGAGTATTGCTTATCTAAGACTATTTACTTTTGTAGAGCACCACCTGTTCATAGAAAAGTTACAATTTTGTACAGAAGTATGTTCATAACCATAACTTCTTAAGAATTATTCTTCACTGAGCTTATGAGCACATTTTCCATAACATCATGGTGTTCCTCATCCCAGATGAATGCAGATGCTTTAGTGATTCTCCAGCACGTATCTGCTCTTCAACAGTCACTGATTAGGCATTTCAGAACAGAGGCATCTACAATCAAAGTAGTGCAGCAATCTGAAAGGTACTAGCGAAGATCCTCCCTGCAGTTTTAGCAGCATAAACCATGAAGAATAGCACCCAATTATGTACAAAATCACACCTCAGGCTATGTCTCCAGCTAAGTGAATACAGAGGTATAACCCAGTAGCGGAGCAAATATGAAATCACTGTGGACAGGCCCTTGTTTATAGACTGGACAAAGTATCTGGAGACAGTTTAAGGTAGTGGTTTTAGATTTTTCATGCCACTTCAGTGAAATGACTCTAATGTTAAGAGCTTTTTAAGAAGAGATTATTCCCACAAAGGGAAGCAATATCTTCAGAAGAATTTTCCTTTTCGCCAGCATTTACTATAGTACTACTTGTGTTCAAGTCGAACCAAATGCTCTTCACTTAAAAAATATTTCAAAGCAGGCTTTCAAAACAGCAAAATTTACATTTGCAGCAATGATAAAAATGTGATGGACCTAGCCAGTCATATGGTAAGCATACTAAAAACAATGGTTGCAATAAGACCCTCCAGAGATTAACACACATGAGGATTAGGGAAAATGGCTCAACATTTCAGTGGCTCATTCCTTTTCTGCACATATGCAAAGGTATCACACTCCCCTGACACCCCCCCCATCACATGCATGGAGTCCTTGTTTGCATTTGTGACCATGTTCATGGGATGTCACTGGGGTCAGACCCATGTTGTGGCATTATCTGAACTATCGAGGCTGATCAGCGTTACAAGTCTGAGGCTATGAGGTCATCTTGGTCTTGATCAGGAAATAGAGACAGAAGGCTTTCTGAGAACAAAATCTTCAAATAAAACCTGGCATATTAATTTGTTCTCAAGCATCGTTTCCACTAATGGGTGGGCCTCTAGTTGCTTTTACCAATTTGCCTCAATTTCATGCAATAGAAAAATTATCCAGTGAAAGAACAAATCTGTAATACCTAGATAAAGATTTCATTTTCTTAAACTCTTTTTTTTTTCACTCCATGTTCAAATTTATACTGATATTAGTTGCAGTGCTCCCCGACCACAGAACTTAACAAACTCAACTAATTTTCTCAGCTGACTACCCAGCTCATCATGTAACACCTCTTACTACGCACAAAATTACTGTTTTGACAGCATAGAACTGGAACGCTCATTGTGCTTTTGATCTAGCAATTCCAACAAAAGTGAATATAGTGAAAAATGGTACAGCAGAAACCAGTATGAGGTCTGGTTTTCCTCTCCACAGTGACAATGTGCAATAAAGAAATCTCATTAGCAGTGAAATTTACGTAACAGAGCTCAAACTAAATGGTAGGGGGTTTTTTCAGTTTATTTTTCTGCAGTAGACAGGGTCAAAATATTTTTTTGCCTTGACCATGCTGGGAAAAATGGAATCCTCTTAGCTCTACTCAGCGGAAAAAATGATAATGATTCCTACTGAATGGCAATGAAGTATTAGCATTTCCAAACACCTAATACTAAGTTGAGGTAGCTCCACTTGATCCCAGGTTTTGGGGAAAGGGAAAGTATTTTCACATATGCAGGCCTTTAATGACTAGTTTAACCTTAAGCATTGTTCTAGATAAGCTTTTGCATGAAAACCAGTTTCTTGATTTCACAACAGGTTCTATGCTTTCTTAAACTCTTAGGTAAATCTTGAACACTACCACCACACTGGCTAGCAGTTTCTATAATCAGAGATTTGACCTTAACCCTCTAGATACAATTTCTAACATCTTCACTGAAACACAATAAGTGGCCTACTTTCAGGAAAAATAATGACCTAACAGCTTCCAAAGAATTCAATATATTTACAAACTCAGTTTAAAAGGCCGAGAGAAGTATGAATAACTACAGAAACAAGGGGTTTAAGGTCAGGGAAAAGTGAGCATCATTACAATTATTTCTGTTCTAGAAAAAGTAGAGCAATTCTCTCTCAGTGCCATTTTTCTCTTTTGAACTCATTATTATCACATAATTCCCTAAAATTCCTGAATTTTAACAGTGAATTAAATTTAGCAGTGAATTTCTAAACTCCCCTAGGACAAAAGCTCCTTAAAAATAATGAAAACCCAAAACTATTCCAGTAAATTTTATTAACTTTTAAGCGTCAGTTTCAAAAAAAACCTTTAACTGTTTCTGATGGAGTAGCTTGACCATGGTACATGCAGGCCTTGTGCTGAAGAAACCAAGGAAACTCTGAACCATCAAGCAGATATGAAAATGCTTCCATGTTAGACCTGAAGCCGGGTTTTGTCTGGCTTTCATTTCACCTCTGAGGTAAGGTGAGGACAAGGGCTGACTTAGCCAGCACATTGTCCCCCCTCCTCCCTTCCAGGACCTGCCAAACGGCCTGGGCTCAGCTGTCCAAAAAGACACGTGCAGATGGAGGTCAGACGGGCCTTATAAAAGACTCTCAAGGAACTGGGGAGGGCAGTCTTGCTCTCACTCACACTCTTTGATAGGACCAGCCTGGACCACACGGACTAGAAAAAGCTGCTGCTGTCACCATGTGTTTCCAAGATCTGCTGCTGCCACTGTTGTCAATGTGGTGATTTCTTCTCTCTCTCCTTCTCTCTGCCTCCCTCTCATTACCTTATGGTGTGCATGTCAGATCAGATCCGAGGCACCAGTGTTGTTTTTGGGGATTCATTTCTGTAATTTTGGGTGGTTGCAACCCCTCACGTCTTTGTTGTGCACCCCAGTATCTTGGTGTGCAAACGAATCCAATATGTCCCAGTCAGAGCCAGACACAAGCGTGTGACTCCTGGGTCCAAGTTGTGACAAACAGGTTTTGATTTCTTGATATAACCCTTTAGGGAGTCACTAATGGCTCTGAACACTCTAGCATGTTTGGAACCTAGTCCCGTTAAAAATTTACTGTATTATTTACAAAAGCACGCATGCCAGAAACACATTTGAGGGTAAGAGTGGCATGAAAAATGCTACATTTACATGCAAACATGTAATTGCTCTTCACGCACAAAAGTAAATGGAGGATTTGCCTGCCTCATGAGAGAACTCTGCCTCTGTAAGCTAAATATGTAGAAGCATCAGTGCTTCATTTGATATTTAAAACCACTCGGTCTGTTGGTCCTATATTCCTCCCAAACCTTCCTTTCAATTCTGAAGTGAAACGAAGAGTGAAAAGATTATGTTTCTATGCACAGAAAAAGACTACACTGAAGTTAAAAACAAGGCAAGCTTTTCTTACCTGTAAAGACATCTGCTGACAGGGGAATTCAGATGAGCTTCCAGTTGACCAAGAGTCTTTCCATCCTCCCCAGTCAATGAGGCCACTGGACCTTTTTTTCAGTCTCCTCCCTAACAGCACCTTTTAAACTGCAACCATACATCTTGCAGCAATAGAAAAATGTGCCATCTAAAGTAAAGAAAAAAGACAGTTAGCATTTACACATCAAGATAAATCTCATTCTAAACCTTCTCCTGCAAGGAATTGCTCCCTCGTATTTGAAAAGAATTATTTTTATTTTGCATATGTACCAGCACACTGTATAACTTAATTGTATTAGTGGGAATTTATAGTCTTCTGAATGTATTCAGTAGGGTGCTGCTGTATTTTTAGGACAGAAAGGAGTTAAGAATACTTGTTTGAGCTCAATGTTCCATTTAGGATCACACAGCAGAAAAGAACACAGCCTTGGTGAAAAATTCTTAGCTTGCAAGCTCACGTTAGTCACCAAAAGGAGAAAGAAACATACTAGTGTTAAAAGCGAAACAGTATTTTCTTATCTTTCTGCTCCTCTTTTTCTTGGTGTCTGAAAACATCATACAGGCAATGTTGATATACTACTGTTAAAAAATCTGAATATGAAGTAACGTTCCTTCCATTAAAGATTGTACAGAAAATATCAGGCCCAAGCTGGAAGCGACAATACATAGGCAGGTGAAGCTGAGGACAAAAAACCAAAAAACTTCTCCTAAACTAGCTTTGTTTCATTTACTAAGAAAAAAATCTTGATTTTTAGTATGACTGATAGATCTCAGCTGTTGAGCAGCTGTCTAGATTTAAAAAGGACAGTTCAGAATCTGTAACATTTGCTGGCATCCAAAAACATCTAAGGGAAACTAACAGGAAAGAAAAACTTCATGGCCTTCAAAGTAAAGTGCAAATCAGCATGAACATGACAAACCTGCTCATCTGTAGATAAAGGAATCTGAAGAGAGAGCAAAAATTAGACTAGATAGATAACAGAGGATATTTCTATGGCATCCTGGAGTTAGTCAAGGTGGAGAAATGCCAGTATCAACATGAAGAAATACGTAGCTATCTTCTCAAAGCTTTGGTGTGTGAGCAGGTTCATTTAGGTAGAAAACAGGCTGCCAGCAAGTCTGATGGAATACTCACACTGGATGCCTCCATTTCCTACCCCTCACAGGTAGGCTGACTGTTTATAGAGCTGAAGAGGATATCTTCTGACTAAATAAGCTTCAATAACCAAGTGCAGAGCTGCTTAATTAATCCCATTTGTTACTGTCATTTTGGTGACTTCCACAGCATAAAGTATGCCTTTAAAAGACTCTCAAAAATCATATGCCATGTATTTCCTGGATTAGACAAAACTGAAGAGGAAGTTAACTTATAATTTACTTGGTTAGAATTTTACTAGCAATTAACTTTTAATTTTTTTCTGCTCTCCATGCTTTACATATATTTCATAGAAGCCCTCTATCAACTGATGAAACTGCTGAAGTTTGTCATTCTATTTGAAAACTCCTCTTAGAGACAGCAGAAGCCTGCTTTTAGTATTTTCATGCCCTTTTTTGCTTTTGCGGAGAAGCTATCTTGGTAGCAGAAATTAAATATTCACTTTCCCCAGAGGAGGGAAGAACAAGCCAAAGGACTAGAAGAGCAATCTTTGAAAGAAGAGAAGTCTTGATTAGACTCAGACATAATCTGAAATTTCAACAATTTCAACTCTCCTTTTTGGTCCAGACATGACCCTTTTGGAGTTTGTGGTAATAAAAATGGACACTGCAGCTGTTTGCAATACAAGCACAAAGCCTCTGGAACCCCAAGTTCTCAGAAAATATGAGCTGTTGAAGAGGGAACACAGACACCTTGTAGTGCAGGGTGCCACTGAACTGTTTTGGATCCATTAGACTAGCGCCAGTTTTAGTCAAGGACAGAATAAATACTTTCCCACCACTTTTATTCTATATGATAGCACAAAGCACAAACACCAGCAAAATAATAGGTCCACCTTCCTTATGACAGCATACAGCAAGGGATACCTTGCATACCAAACTTTTGAGACATCAAGGAGCTGTGAACTAGCCTTCAGCGCCTGCTTCATTTGTTATTGCAGAATACTGTCTTTCATGCATGTTGGTAAACAGCCCTGTTTTATCAGCAGCTGGGTGACCTGCAGAAGCTTTTATCATCAGGACATTTATGTGAACACCTGAAACATAGAAAATACTTCCACTCAAAGGAACAGAAACACATATGCTGTACTAAGCAAGGGTCCTACTGCAAAAATGAAAATAATTTAGTCAAAGTCATTTCAAATTAAAATCCAGTGCTTCATAGTTTTTTTAATAGAGTACGCAGTGTAAAATCAATATTCTATCTGCAGTTGTAGCACTTTTTCCATGCAGTACTACAGGGTCACAAAAAATGTTATGTTGACTTAAATTCACTAATGTATAGGAGTTACATGATAATAGCACATTAAAGAAGGAAAACACTTTCTACAGTTATACTTGTTTATTTTAAAGTAGACTTATAAGTATAAAAGAAATTAAATGTCTTGCCTGTTTCCATTCATGTCCCACAGCAGAATAAGACTACTTGGAAGATAAGACAGTAATGCATGAGACTTCATAGTATAAAGGCAGACAACTCTTAAGCCACTGAAGTCACCTGTCTTGCTTTGAAGATACCTGGAAGTTTACAGTGCTTCCTCAGTTTTGGTCAGTTACTAGTGTGGGCAACAAATTAAGCTTTTCAGATTAAAATTGCTCTTCACCTAAAGAGCACGCTTCCCATATTAGCTGAGTGCACCTGTTCTACTTCCTTTCACCAAAACATTCATTCTCTCCCCCTGCTTGGTTTTAAGCTCCTTGGTCCAGAGGACTTCTGATGTGCTATCCTTATCTCATCTGCTGGCCCAAAACATTAGTCATCACAGTAGTAGTTTTGTAGACAAATGCCTCTACAGTAAAGTTGAATTAGGAAAATTTGAGTGTAAAAAGCGTAAGTGCATTCTTTTTGGTTTTTGGATGCCACAACTGGGCAGACAAATCCCTACATAAAAGCTGCAAGCAGTTGGATCAATGGTGCTGACAGTGATGAAAGCACAATGCCAGGCTATTATTTTACTCACGATGATCTCAAGTTGCATAATTTCTCGAACTATTAAAAAATCCTGATACTCACTGTTAGTCATAAAATAATGCTATACATTTTTTGACAATAAGTCCTAACTAGTCGCTGTTTTTTAATACTTAAGTCACCATTCCTGTAAGTTCAGCCACCTTCAGTGTTTGAAGTGACAATACAAAGGAAAAGAGATATTAAATATCAGTCAGGCCTCCTCAGCTGTACAAGTAACAGTGTCTGACTTCTGAGTATTCAAAGGTCCCTGGGTATAACGCAACAAATACAGAATGTGTACAACCCCAACAGACAACCATCTGTTTCAAAAAATGCATATTTTTGATTCACACCAGGAAAATACTTTCTTGCCAAAGGAAGGCTCTTCCAGACAACAGTGGGAAGTGCACCCATGGCTGATTTCATTGCATATACCTTTTGCAAAAGAGACCATGCAAACCTGAAGCCTGTTTCTGCAGTTACAAAGCCCTTCAGCAAGTGTCTTGGCTTACACTCATGCCCCCCAGTTACATTTACCCTCTGCTAGAGTCATGCTCACAGCTTATCTACCACTGTTAGTCCCACACACATGTATAGACTTCCCTGAAATCCTGATAACTACAAAAGGAATAGCACAAAAGGAACTACCACACGAAATAGTTTAGTACTTTCTTCCTTAGCTTTATCATCTAACTTCAATATAGTAAGAAAAGTACAACCTGTACATAAATTTCCATCATATTTCCTTGATTCATGACCTCTGACTACCTAGAAGTGCTCAGCTACATATAATCAAATCTCCATTTTTCAGCACTGACCTTTCCTCTGGGAAACTACAATTGTAACTGACAACACAGTGTTGTTCCTTGCCTACCTGCTTGTCTGCAACTAACCCTCAAAATGTAAGCACTTTTGATTTTAAACTGAAGGCAATTATGTAAACATGTTTTATCATCATTTCCATATAACAAAATAATTCAATCCCATGCAGTTACACTGTACTCAAACTGGTTTAAGTAGAGAACTAAAACTATCTTTCCATGAAAGAGTGCAAGCAGAACATGCACATGTCCCTGCTGGAATACAAACTCCAAATATAGCTCCTCTTTTGTTGTCAAGCACTGTTTTGCACCCTTCCATTACTCAGGTCACCAAAGAATAAAACTGCATAAGAAGTCATCAGTACACACTTTTTCTATAAGTAAATATAACAACTTAGTTTGTTAACATTGTTTGCCTTACATCTTGGGTTACTATTATCTGTTGTTCATCAACTTACGAACCCATCAGCCAAGTAAACTCAACTCTATCACTCTGTAGTGACAGGAGATGCTCCATGCAAGACAAGCTACACGGTGTTACATAAAAAAAACCAAAACAACCTCACAGTAAATATGTAAGAAAAAGTTAAAGAAAATAGTTAAAAATACTGCACTTCTGGAAATGTAGTCATACTAGTGGAAATTCACTCCCATTCAACTCAGCAAAGCAAATTAATTTAGGAGTATATGTACTTTAAAATGGCAAGAGACAACTGACTAATTTTTAAAGAACTTGTTTAAGAGCTGGGAAGGCAAAAGAGCAACAAACTAACTGAATAACCACTCAATTAATGGAAACCAGAAATTAATGCAGTAATTAAAAGGCAAATGGACACTGCCATAAGGAGCAAGTCCTCCTCCCTCCTCTGTATTTATCCTAACACGTTAGGGCATTAACTTAGCTACACTCAACAGCAGTCTGTTAGACAACAAATTAATTTTTACTGAATGTGTATAATGACCTCAAATTATTATATCAGCCTAATTATTGAGTAGTTCTTGTAACACCAAAGTCAAAAGACTTGACAGCAACTCTAAGCATAACAGGAATGGTACACACAACTCCTTCCAGGACTCTAGGTGAAGTCAAAAGTTGCTCAGACTCTGCAGAAATCTTTCGCTCAGATTGTTTACCCATTATAAAGAGCTGAGGACAATATGGCAAAAGACATGCTCATGACACTGGTTTCCCTTCAACTTTGTTTATTGATGTACTGAACATGAAAAAGTACAAAGGATCCAAACACAAAAGAAAACATGTACAACCTCTTAAATACTCAACAGAATATATTTTCTCTTCCAACAGATGTGAATTAAGTATACTATACAACTTCAAATAAACACCAGTCTTATATTTTACTAAGTGCTGCGATAAACTGTAAAGTGAAGCCAAATTTACATGCCTTCTCATCAATGCCATTAGTTGCTACAGTAGCATAGGAAAGAAGCATGTAGCTACCGTTTTCACCACATTGAAAAGTTTGTGGTTTCTACATTATATACAAATTAATGCAGAGGATTAGCTTTAACAATCTAAACGCACCTAAGAATAAGGAATTGCTCAGGAAGCCAATTGATTTTAATAGCATTGAGTGGGTCAGCATGAAAACTCGCTTATTTGCTTTAGCACGCACTTCACAGTAGATGTACTGTACTATACTGAAAAATTTATAGCTACAATTTAAAAGAATAAGAACCAAAAGCAACTGCAAAGATAGTGTACAACTATGTTATGCATAGAACATTGCTTTTTCTAAGGGGAAGCATATGAGCATCTCATTTTATACAAAAAGCAGGACGTAACTACAGAGTTGTCAGTGCATCCTGGTGAAGGCATTGAAGCCCCAGCTTTTGTAAAAAATTTAGTTATAAGCTAGATGCTAATCAGAAAATATTCAGTATTTTTTCATTAATTTTTTTTAATATATGGCAAAGACTTTTATTTCCCCAAATAGTGATATAACATCATACAAAGTTAAGTTTAAATGGCATACACATGTTTATGGGTTTGTATGAAAAATGTAAGGAAATTTGTTCAAAACCTATGATTATACTCATTTTTTTAACCACAAACATATTTATAAACAAAAATGTAGCATCACCATAAACAGCTGAAGCTAGACTATCTACAGACAAAAATAGCAACAGATCTGATGCACTGTAAATTCAAGTCCTCAGGACAACAAAAATTAAGAAGCAGACCTCAAGTAACAATGTTAATGCCATTTACAAAGAAAAAACTCATACAAAAACATTCAAAATTGAACATCACTTGGCATGTAACTTGAATAAACTGAAATCGAAATTAGCAAAAAGGTTCAAAACTCAAAGTCTTATTTACATTACACAAAGCTCAGGTGTTAGCCTTGAACATAACTTTCAAAATACCTCCAAATATACTCAACTCGGGCCACTTTTGCTGATTTGTTACTACACAAACCATGCTCATTGTCTTTTCTTACGACAAAACAATTCTTCAAACAATAGCTAGTACATCACTAAACACCATGAGCTCTATCTGAAGGGAATTCTTTAGGAAGAACAGATTTTTTTTTTTCCCCCATCTTAGTATTTTAAGTCTCCTGCTTGCTCTTTCATTATTTTTTTTTAAATTTTCACTTGTTTCAAAATCACAAATTAACGTGAGCCCCCTATCACTTAACCAGGATGATCTAAGACTCCACTGACGATTACAAAAATGAAACCAACAGTGCATCCCATTAGCCCTACTTCTTAATACATTTCTACACCATTAATCTTTCCCCATCAACTGCAGATTTCCTGGTAAGTTTTAAAAGCTCACTGGGTGTCATAAGAAGAGATTTCTCAAAGTATTCAAGTCAAAATATTTGTTCCAGGACCAGTATAAAGTTTCTCCAAATTTTTTTTTTTTTATAAAAATAGATGCTTTTTTAAACTCACATCAAAGAGGCTCTTATCTCTTTGGCAAGGTACTGCTTTACGAAAAGTTCTCCAGTATTCTTACAATAAGCTTTTGTAATGTGTTCCCATTCCCCAACCCAAATGATAATTATCAAATAAATACTGCTTATAACTTTATAAATAAAATGTAAACTTCAAATACTTTTCTTGAACAAGAAAACAGCAATGTATTATAAAGTAAATTAAACACAAGGCAAACCAAGAAGTAAAAAAACCCCCCCAAATTAGGCCTAACACAAAGCCTCAATATTTACGCATAGGTTAAAGGCAGTCATGTACAAGAAAAACTCATCCCTTAACTGAAACATTTTAAAAGGTCCACCTTCTTCAAAGAAGGCAATAGAATATGCATTGTGACAGGAAAAAACCCTGTGCCTCTTGTCAATATTCAAACATAAAAGATATTTAAGAAGTTTTAATTCAAATATCAGCAATAAAAAAATCTCACATATTCTTAGGATGCTAAGTAGTCATTTTATCCCCATTTCCACACTGACATACAATAAAGGCATTTACTAATGCATAAAGCTTCCTGTAAATTGCCTTTGTTGTATAGTTTTCATGTATTAATGCACCGGGAATAACTTGTTAGGCTTTGTGTGTTTTGTTTGTTTTGAAGGAGACCTGCAGTACTCTGTCCCCAAGGCGGTATCCATTCAGGCTGGCTATTGCCATAGCTGCCTCGTCATAGTTCGTCATAGTCACAAATCCAAAACCTTTGCACTTGTTTGTGTTAAAGTCACGGATGACCTTCACATTAGTTACTGCTCCGAACGGTCCAAACATTTGCCACAGGATACTCTCATCAGCATCAGGGGCCAAGTTGTACACAAAAATGCACCATCCAGTTCCTGTGTGTCCAGGGATATTAATTCCAGCCAAGCTGGTCATTCCATCAATGGTCATTGGAGGAAACCCTCTAAAGAACATGGAAACAAAACAGAATCATTAAGTAGCTGTTCACAGAATATCCCAGCAAACAAAAAAATTAAAAATAAGAAAAAAATTAGACAGCTTTATACATCATATTAACATCACAAACGTTCTTTGTTCCCCCAACTGCACAAGTATGTAGGGGGAAGAGTGCTAAGCCTGTCTGAAATGAAGCAACACAGAACAACAAGAAAAAAATGCTATAAAAATACAGAGGATTTCTAAGACATGTGAAACAAGAATTCTGTGGAACTACTACAAATGGTTTGTCTCCTCCAAGCACAATGCACCAAGACAAACAACTTCAGTCAATGTATCAAGATGCAAAAATCCCACCTAAAACTTACTGAAAAATTAAGAGTTCATAAAATACTTAATTTGATTATTATGAACCTAGTAGTCCTTTATTACCTTTTTACTCCATAAGCCATGTTGAGTAGATTGTCCAACCTGCAAAATATTTAAGGAAGCGTTCAGTCTTCAGAATTTTCCATCCTTTAATCTTAAAGAAACTTAGTATAGTAGTAGCACACACAAAAGTAAATTATCACCACTGAAAGAGCCGTGGCACACTATTACATCTGATACAGCCAGTGAATATAAGATGTTCTGGTGTACTATCCACCACAAGTAGTCATTTCAGAAAGTGCACCGCTACAAGTTTAACCTAAGTAAAATATTGTTAGCATGAAGCTACAATTCAGTGACCACCTCAGTGAAATTTTCAGATCACTAACTTGGCTTGGGTGACAACTGGTCTGGCACTTCCAACAGTTAGCTGACGAGAATACCGAGACAGATGCAAGGCTTCAGAGTAGTAATGAAAGTTAGAACACGGACTGCAAAAAAAAAGATTTTTCATTTTCCTACTCTCTTCCAGAATAAGCATGTATACACACACACACATTAGACTAAATTCTCTCCATGTATTCCCACCCTCATCTTCCCAGAAGCTGCTAAACTGTAATATGCAACCACAACTCTAAACCCCTTGGAATTTCCTAGTGAATACCTGAAGCATGCATTGCTTACCAATCCTACTCATCTCTGAAGTTCCTTTAAGTGCTTTTCTAAGAAAATTTCTGACCTAAAGAAGCTCTGGTTTCCTCCTGGCAAAGTCCAGACATGAAGAGAAAGTCTTGTTAAAGGCTCTCTTCGGGGCCTCACAAAATATGAGCTAAAGTAAAAAGTTACACTTAATTTAGTTTTTACCTTTCAGCTAACTTGCAGATCTAAACCTTATCTGATTTCTCTCCAGTAATGAGCTATAGAATATAAGAACCATTACTGGTATACAGAATCCAAATTCAAATGCTGCAGTAGCATAACTAGATTTGTGCACAGAAAAAACCCTTGAAATAGTATTTACTCTTGTTTGCAGCTAAGTTCTCAAGCGACAAGAGCATGATGATTTTGCAGCAAGCAGGATTTGTGTGATAGAGGAATATGTGCTAGGGGAGGTTTATATTGGATATCCAGAAAAGGTTCTTCACCGCAAAAGCTTCAAGAAACATTTGGAGAACACTCAAGACACATGGTGTGACTGTTGAGGTTGTCCTGTGCAAGGACAGGAGTTGGACTTGAACCTTGTGGGTCCATTCCAACTCAGGATGTTCCATGATTCTACATTTCCGCTTAACTACAAAGAACTTTAGGTCTCACCTGAACATCAGTTCTAATGAAAGTCTGAGAATTTTCACAAATCATGATAAAACTACTTGAAGTATCAATTAGAGATGCTACCCCAGCAAGCATCAGAGCAATATTGAACACAGCTGAGTATCTGGGAACAAGTGCACTGACAAGAACTCAAGGAGTCAGCAGGCCAGGTTTGCCAGAATATGCTGAGCGTTGTAACACAGGCTGTATAACAGATCCTTCGTGATCTTATTTTATATAAGGCAACTGGGTCCATCCTTCAAGTGTAATTTCTGCCCCTTTTCTCCACCTATGGAACAATGGCAAGTCTATGTTTAAATAATTTTCAGCACACTTCAAATGAACCCATTATTTCCTAAGAAATGGCAAGAAAATCCACCAAATAATGAATAAGACTGCTTCCTTCACTTAAGGCAGAAAGCCTACTCCAGTGCTGGCCTTCAGACCTGCAGGACACTTGCAACACAAAGCTGAAGAAAAGAATTCTGAATCACAGAATCACTAGGTTGGAAAAGACCCACAGGATCAGAGTCCTATTATTCCTATCAACCACTAAACCA
>WAAB01009987.1:0-44924 GCA_013389865.1 Piaya cayana
CTATGATTCTACAAAAAGCAAAAGACACGACAGTCATCTTTCCTCTGTTTCTGACTCAAAGATGCCAGCAGTGGAGCTATGATAACTCATTCAAGTCAGGACTTTACACCTTACCATGAGTATCCAGAAACACAGCTCTTCTCCCTCTGGACTGTTGTTGTTTCTTTTTTACTTGAATGCATAGTTTACATAGCAAAATGTAATCTTTTTTTATTTGTAACTCAAGATTTTCTAACCTTCACCTTTCTTGACAATGTCCAGATTTGGAGTCTGAAAAAACAAAATTTCTATCAAAACAAAAGAGGGTATTAAAATCCCACTTAGGAGTCAGGAGGGGAAGCCATTCAAAGGGATTAAAGCACAAAGACTTACTTAGCAACCACCTTGCATCTAATGTTAAAGGCTTGGTACCACTCTAGACTACAGGCTTATCTGTACCTCATCAGTAATATAGACTAGAAGAGGATTTTCAAGATCATTATCCTCACCTTGCAATACCACTATCCTCCAGCTATCTTTAAAAAAGAAGTGCTCGTAAACAAGACACAGAAAGCCTATGGCATACATAAAGCACTCAAAGTGAAGCATCAGCTATTATACATTTTAGAATTTTTCTCAACAGTAGGTAGCTAGATGCTTTTTATGACTGCTACTTTAACTTTTTTTTTTAAAATAAAGTGCACTTCTATTAAATCAGTGCCTTCTCCCTCTCCTCCTCTCCTAATTTGGTTCTCTGATTTTCACTTATTCGCATTTCCCTTCACCTTTAATTTACTTCCTTATTTAATATCTTTCTCCACTGCTTCTGCTAGTCCTTTCAACCTCTCCTTTTGCATGTGATTGCTTGTTTCCCTTTTTATGTTGTGGTTTACTTATACTTCACTCTCTGTAAACCTGACTTTTTTTCTCTTTTCCCCTTTCCTGATGTTCATAAGAATCTGTGAATATCTTGAGTTGGAACAGATCCATAAGGATCATTAAATCAAAGTCCCAGCTCCTCACAGGACTACCTAACACTAAACCATATGACTAAAAGCACCATTGAGACATTCCTTGCACTCTTGATAGGCTTGATGCCATGACTACTTCCCTAAAATATGGAATACTTCATGAACACATGTGCCATCCTTGTGCAGGGGCCATGTTAATCTTCTCTGTATTGTTCAGATTTTAGTATACATATTGCCAGAGTGAGCACAATTAGATATCTGTTGGATATCTCCTGTTTCTTTCCAACAACCCCAAAGTAGCTGACTGGCTCAGATGACAGCTGACTGTAGATGGGCTCACTTCCTCAGCTTAATGACGTTGCATAAAATGAAACCTTAGAGTTTTATCAATTTGCTGCCACAAGACCAGCATTTGTAAAACCAAGAGATTGAGCAATTAAGGTCTGTAACTATGGCTAAAACAATATAGGTGCACAGTGAATGTTCTGAAGACCAAAGCATTCACAGCTGAAACTTAGTAGCATAAAATTTCTTTTTGTGTGAATCATAGAATCATAGAATCACCAGGTTGGAAGAGACCCATTGGATCATCGAGTCCAACCATTCCTATCAAACACTTAACCATGTCCCTAAGGACCTCGTCTACCCGTGCCTTAAACACCTCCAGGGAAAGCGAAGACATTTCCTCTTATTAAAGAAGAGCCCAAGGATTTGTACCATGGCTGCTGTGTCATTATGCATTATGTCACTGCTGAATACACCATCATCAACTTCCTATTAACAATCTTTCTTCCTATAAATGACAAAAAATCATCTCATCTTCTTAATTAACCCACTCAGCACCACACAGCAGTTCCCTACAAGGCAGTGGGTTAATGGACGCTTACTGTCCACACTGATGTTCAGAAGGCTAACCTCCATCACCTTCAGTAGGGTATTAATTACTTTCTTTTTGGACTCAAAAATACATGACTGAAAGCTGACATGGAACATCACTGGCTTTTCTGAGATACCATTTCATTGATTAACTGTACTCACAGCTGTGAATCTCTTTTCAAAATTCAGTTTAATTATGTCTTTGCTGATGCTTAAAGACCATTACTTCTTGAAATGCTTGTCATGGTCAGCCATCTAAATGTGGTTATTTTGCAGCACATGAATAAGCGATGCAACTAATCACAATGCAAGTGTTATGCAGCTTCACAACAATTTTGCTGTCTGACATAATGAGCAATTTCAGAATAGATGCTTGCCTATTCTCTTTCAGAGAATTTTCATTCATTTAGTATCTCTAGGCTGGCAGCTAAAACAATTGTGAATGGCCAAAATGCATCTATCCACCAAAGCCACAGGCTTTCATTTAGGCAAATACACCCAAAATTTAGTTCAAAATACACTCAAGTTCTCCTACTGAAACCGACTGTGATTTTTCAAGATTTAAAAGCCTTAGACAAGCTGAACACTTGAAAAATGAAATCATAACAGGATACTCCTGCAACTGGCCTGTCAATAGCAACAGACGGATGAGAAAAGGGCTGATGGCAGACCACCACACAGCTACCTCTCCACACAGTATGCAACACTGTGCTAACTGCTAAGAAAGGAGTTTTGTACACACATTTGCAAGTGCCAAAACCAAGTGTGAACTCTTCTTATTTTCTCATCCTAAAATAGTGCAAACTTAAACACACAGGAATACTTTTTGGTCAGAGAGGGAGTGAAGAACCCTCTCTCCAGTGAAGCATTTTGTGATGTTCAGATGACCCCAGCACTGGGCAACCAGGTTTGCTCCCTCCTCAGCACAAAATCCAACAATTTTCTACTTGCTATTCAACAACCTAAACAAAGTGTATACATAAGCTCTGCAAGAGGCTGAAGGAAAATCAGTTCCTTTTCCTGCCTCCTGGTGAGTCACAGCACCACTAGAAACATAAAAAAGAAAATTAAAAAAAATATATCCTTTTGTTTAATTCACAGTTTCTCCACATCTTCCTCAAGGCTACAGATCCTCTGGAAATCCCTGAGCAATATTAGCTCTTCTGCCCTCGCTGCTACAGTATTATATAGTAACATAGAATTTGCCAGGATTCCTAAAAATAGGTGAAACTGCCTACATTGAACTCGGGCAAAACAAAGTGGGAGTTCATAGCACTGCCGAAATGCATGAACTGTGCAGGAATACACAAAAAAGTAGGGAATGAGAGATAAATACAACCATTTATGTTACTATGAAGGGCACAGAAGAAAAAAGCAGTTAATCAGGGAGTCTATTAAGAAGAGAATAACTCAGAAGAACACACATCTGAGTACCAAATGAAACTAATTCAGAGAGGAAATAAGAATTTTAAAGCAATTATTATATTTTGAAAAGGGAGAATAAATGCAACTGAATCACACTGTTCAGTGCCTTGTGGCTTGAGTGGTTTGGAGTTTGTTTTTGTGGGGTTTATCTTCACTAGTAAACCCTCATGCACTTCTTTCCCCCTTTCCTGCCCCCCCATGCCACTCAAATAATTCCACTTTAGCATCCCGATATGCCTGTGGGTAACTCCACATATAACGTCATGGAAATAGCAGGAGAAAAGCCAGCTATCAAATAATTGACTACTGCTCAAAGCATAATGCACATACGCTCAGGACCTGGGTCCTGGTTTTCTGCAGGACAGAGACTTTGAGTAAAAGCCAGCATGCCACAAACATTATCACACTAATTGATTTTAAAGACCAGTTAAAAGCTATTGCCTGGGACAGACCAGGTAAGCCAAACAATCTGTTCAGGGACTAAGTAAACTGCATTTGTAGCATTTGTACTTAAAACATTTTGACCAGCAACTGCTCCCAGCAGAGACCCAGCAATAAATACTAAAGCCCTTTTTCTCCTGGTTCTGTCCAAGTCTATACATAAGCTCCCGAACTTTCTCTCCTGCACTTAGAAAGGAAAATCATCTTTTCAGACCTCAGTAACAACCTCCAAACTTAACTGTCTGCTAGAGAGCAGGAGAAAAAAGACAGAATAAAATCCTTTCCAACAGAAACAGATTTAGTAGCTTTTGAGAAGCAGATGATATAGTAAGATGTAAGGACACAGCTGTCACAATTTTAAATCGTGTGCAAATGTCAGAAGATGACTGACAAAGAGAAAAATAAGCACAAAACAAATTATTAAAATACCAAGCGTCTTTCTGCAAACCAGATTACTGCAAGGCATGGGGCGAGCCAGCAGCAGAAGCATGTACTTAGAGTGCAGCGGTAGCCCATGAACACAGCAGCTGTGACGGTCACCAGCTCCACATAGGCCTCAGAATTACCTCTTCAGATCCTAGCAAAAGACCCATCCCAGTACAGCTCTCATTCCAGGGACTCCTGAATTTCATTCTGACTGCAGCACAGTGCACCAGAATACTTCACAGTGGGTTTTTTTTTGGTTTGGTGTTAAATCTGGTCAAAAGATACTTCACATGCAGAGCGTCTTCTGAAAAGGGCTGCTTCAGCAATCAATAGTTCAGTAATAACCAGCTGGACCCACAGCTTTGATGCCTCTACTACAAGTGCTTACAAATCTTGGTAAGAATTTCATTATATATTTCTTTTTACAACAGATGTGCATTGAAAGCAAATTTTATTCCAGTAATGATTGTGAAGATAGTTCACTTTTCTTCCCAAAGTCCTATTAATATTGTAAAAGAGAATAATAACCTGAATCCAACAAGATACAGTATAAAATATTTCTGCAGTTTGACACATTTTTAATTAACTTTGATGTCTGAGTCACTGCACATTCACTCTCATGATCATTTACACAATTAGGTTTATTGCAGAACACACATGCTAAGCTTCCACAGAAAGTGAATTTAAAAACCAATTACCAATATGCATTCCCACCAAAAACCTGTAATTAAAAAAAAATGTTCTCAGCCAGATCAGGGAGATTAACAGATAATGTACTTATCTAGTCCAGAACACAGCAAAGGAGTTGGCATTCTGAATAGCAAATTGAACTAATAAGGCTCCTGAAATCAGAGTAATTCTGAATAATGGCACATTTGGAGAAGATCGGTGCTCTGCCAATCACATTGTTAACAGAGGAAGACAAAATTCATTAAATAAATTATTCATTAGCATTTAACAACTCAGCACTGGATCCAGTATTTCTCTTTTGGCTAAAGAACAGTGCTACAAATCCATCCACTTGTAACTGCACTGCTGAAAAAGTTAATGGCATTTATTGACAGGTTAATTTATAATATCACCTTAATTTAAAAAATCTTATCACTTTCTGGCTGAAATGAAAACACAGGTAATTGGGAACAATGTACCTACAGGCTAATGAATTATTTGAAGCAATTGAGTATGCAATTAACACTAGCATCTGGTTTGGGGATTATTTTTTTCCCTGTCAAAGCATTAGATTCATATTAATTATACTTTTAGTTAGTAGTAACAGAAAGTTTCTATCTTGATGTTATCCTTCAAGCAAAAATATAGAAAACAAAATGGTCAAGATCTGGAATTCACAAAAGCAAAAGAAAACTCCCTACCACTTGCAGGTGTGCACAACAGGGTAAGGAAACCTTTCCTAATCTGATTCCACCAGCTATGACAACACAACACTAACTGCAGAAATGAGATAAGCATCCCTTGCATTCAAAATGCAGGAACCCATCCATCTTCTTCTGCAGGATCCCCTCTGAAGTCAGCTTCATGACCCATCAAACTTTGGTTGGTCAAGAAGGCAGCTTCTTTTTGAAGCTTTTTTAAGCTAATCTTTGCCAATAAAAAGGCAATGAAATAACCTGCTGATCTTCAAGATTAGGCACAGATGGAACATTTGCGACGGGGGAACTTGAGGTGTGTGGAAGAAGTATCCTTTGAGTCATTACAGTCTTAGTGCAGGTGAGATAAGGGAAACAGTATTTGCTTCTAGCCCACTTAGTACCACTGGGTTTACATTAGCCAAGCACAGTATTGGAAATACAATAGTTACGATTTTTTCCCTATGTCTATCATTAACTTTACTAACCCTCTAAGACCATAACTATACAAGTAAGATAAAAAATGAGAGCAAGTATTTAAGTCCAAACCTGGGGTGGCATTTTAATACTATGAGCACGAGTGGACTTTAAAATAAAGTATCTTATTCACATATAATATGCCAGCTCTGTTATTGTTTAGGAACAGTGTAGTGTCTTTTCCTTAGGGCACTCTTGCAATTGCACCAGGTAAGAGGTACTTAGTTGGTGGACTAAATGGTCACTTGAGAGCGAGACAAGTACTCCTTCCTGAGAAAGAGTGATTCAGAAGTGGGGTTGAGTTCTGTAGTTGTCAGTACTTTGTTCACCAGTCCCAGACTCACAACATTCACTTAATAAATTATTAAAGTAACTGGGGGTGTGTCATTATTGTACCTTCTGACAGAAAATTATGAGAACTACAACCAGAACTACTTTGAATCTATGATTCTATGATTCTATGAATCCAAATACTGGAAAACTTCACAAGGAGGCTTCAATGACCCTAGTATGCTCCTACCTGGATGTCTACGGGGAAAAAAAAAAAGCGCCAACAAAATCATACCATTATTTCTCATGAATGTTCAACTTTAATTAAATGTCATCACTTCAACTAGATCAAATTTCATCCTTATTTTAGAAGACAGAAAATCTATGCTTTTATCTCTTTTCAGCAGAGATTTAACTCTGTTTCTAGGTTCCGCTTTGCCTTTTATTTACAATCATGATTTCTCACCCTTCTCTATAAACTAATGCAAACTTATCCCACCTATGTAGCAGCTCAATGCAACTGTTGCCAAGCCAATAAATTAACAGACTCTTGGACTGATCATGCAAGGTAATTATTTTTTGGCTGTTTTATCGCTAATGTACAGACAGCACTCTTCTCCCAGACCTGATGTTCAAAACTGGCTCCCAGTCACCATTATTGTACTATTGCCTATCACATAGCTTTAATACAAAGAAATATATCAGACATCTTTCTAGCACTTTCCTCCAGATGATCAAAACTATGTCTTTTCCTCATGTTGTAAGAGGTCTGCACTGCAGGTTTAGAGATCAGGACTTGCATTCTGACAACAGTATACCTAGAAGAAACTCACAGTTGCAAAATATTTTTCAGACAGGAAAAAAAAAAAAAGGATGAGCTGTTTCTAAAGGTATTTTGAAAGTGAATCCCACTCTCTGTCAAAAACCCCACAACCTTTAAGATACATGAGTAAAAGCCAAACTGTATGCATCATGAGCAGATGCATGCAACCTTCTGCTTCTCCTTAGCCCAAAGGAGATCCTAATCCAACATACTTTCACTGTCTCACACTTCTCTCTTCCTGCCATAATTATCTCCCTCTGCCCCACGGACCAAATCTGGATGCTTTTCTCCAAGTTCTGCAGTCTCTGTCCTTTCCCATCCAGTTCTGTTCCCAATATTCCCCCCCTCCTGCACTGTATGCACATCTCTTAAGACGTAAACAAAAGAACAAATAATTGCAATGTAACATTTCTCTCCTCCCACTGCCACTAAAGAATGAAAATCTTTACTGAAGACATAAAAATACTGTCCTATTAAGAAGAACTATATTGTCACAAAGCTAGTCATTGTAAAAATAAACTATTAGCACAAAACAACTGCTCAGCCAGACATTCCTAGCCTTTAACCTGCACCTCCTTTCACAGAGATGGAGGTCACTTTTTCAATACCACAACAACCATTAGGTAAATCACAGAATCACCGGGTTGGAAGAGACCCATCGGATCATCGAGTCCAACCATTCCCATTAAACACTAAACCATGTCTCTCAGGACCTCGTCTACTCGTGCCTTAAACACCTCCAGGGAAGGCGAACCAACCACCTCCCTGGGCAGCATATTCCAATGCCTAATGACCCTTTCCATAAAAAACTTCCTCCTAATCTCTAGCCTAAATCTCCCCTGGCAGAGCTTGAGGCCATTCCCCCTCGTCCTGTCCCCTGTCACTTGGGAGAAGAGGCCAGCTCACTCCTCTCCACAACCTCCCTTCAGGTAGTTGTAGAGAGCAATGAGGTCTCCTCTCAGCCTCCTCTTCTCCAGGCTAAATCAAGCTAAATCAGGCTAAATCAAGCGGTTGTCTAAAGGCCACCAGAAACTTCTCAGTCTTAAGACAGCAAAGAAAACCAAAACATAGCTTGAAATCATTTATTAAAACTGTAATAAAAATCTTTCTGAAAGTACTGACCACACCTGATAAACTACTGATGACTACACAAAACTAGAGCTGCCCAGGGTAAAACTGCCTTAATTTCTAAATGAAGTGCTTTGAAAAAATGGAAAAACATGAGATGGACTCAATGGTGTTGCTTTGAAGTGTATTGGGAGAGCAAACCCCCCTGGGTTTACTGACAAGTCTGATCTTCAGTTTAGCTCACAACATGGCTCCTCTCTTGATTTGTTAGGAGACATACACACTAAAGTTAAATAAACAAGTAACTATAAGATGTTAAACTACCTCTTCTGTTCAAAATGCCCAGATCCTATTTCTCTAGCTTGGGAAAAGAAGGAGGATGTCCTTTATGAGGCTTCTCTGGAACATATGAGTAATTTAATTCCCCGGGTTTTTTTTTCCTTTTCATAAACTATTTTGGTTATTTTCTTATTTGAAAGTTCTGCTTAACAAGTTGAACAATACACACCACTAAAATTCACCAACAGCACTTCTAATAAATTTTGTTTCCATGGCAATTATCGTATTGGGCTTCCTGCCCATGGGAAAGACTGATCAAAACCACCAAAACTTTTCTTTATTTATTTTTTAAAGTTTTAGCTTTCTGCAGCAAGTGAAGATTCTCTTAATGTAACAGATAAATCTTTTCTCCAGACGAAACTTTGAGATTGTTTTTTATTCTTTTTTAAATGTCAGGTGTTTTAAGCCTGGCTGCTCATATTCTTTTCTTTGCCATGAGCAAGGTAACATCCAAACATCACCCGCCACGTGGTTTCACCATTAGCATCACTAGCATCATTAGAAGGCAGGGTGGGAAACCCAGAGGGTTATCTCAGGCTGGATTGCCAAAAGAGAAACTCCAGAGAGGAATAGAAGAGTCAGAAGAGCATAAATAAGGCCTGTCATCCATCAATGTAGCAGACTTGCAGACTTTTCCTGAGTGGCCTGAGGAGTTTTCTTGGGCACAAAGGACCAGCAATGATTATATCCATTTAACTACCATTTTTGAAAGAAACCAGGCAAACCTTTGCTCCTCATCTGAGATCCTATCTAGTTACTGGATGTCCTTGGAATCACTTTAGTATGCTGTACTTGAGTCAGAGGCTGAAGGTTCAGACTTTCATGCTTAATTTTACTCAATGCATAAAGCCACAATCCCTTTCAGCAGCCCTCCCTCCCAGCACAAGCTGCATTTAGCAATCATACAGACATGCCACAAGAGATTGAAGAGGGAATGGAGTGTCAAACATCAGGTGCACAAGGAGGATGGGTGATGGGGCAGCTTTCTAATGAATCAACAAATTGGTCCAAGGAAACATAGCCAGGAACTAGGGAGGTGGAGAAGGAGGAAAAGGAGGAGAAGAAAGAGCTTGGCCAGTTTCCTCACCTGCAGTATACATCTAAACCATACCATACCTATGGTGAAACCACACTTTATGTCAATAAAATGCAACTGGCAGAAACCAAATATTGCAAATCTTTTCTGCACTTGGTGAATCCAATACATGTGTGCAATCCAGGACATGAATGACAGCTCAAAATACTCCCTCCCAGTGCAGCCCCCTCACCAGAGTAAAATTTTCACAACCACCTGGACACATTCAGCCCTGGCAGCAAGAATGCTTTTCCTCTTTTTCCTTCCTTCCTCTAAAATTCCAGTTCCATTGCTTTTGATCCACCATTACCTGGGGTTACTTTGTGCAGGGACATGAGTGGGACTAGATGATTCTTGTGTGTCCTTTCCAACTCAAGTAATTACATAATTCCGTGATTACTTGCCAACTGTTCCCTCAATGTACTGCCATCCCTCATAGTTTACAGAGGTGATCTGTAGTGCAAGTTATAAATGGGGAAAAAAAATGTTGCTTATTTTGACATTTGAAGAAAAAATGCTGAAAAAAAAAGAACAGCAGAGATAAATGCACATAAATCAGTGGAAAGAAACCAGGAATAATATTTCATAGAGACTGGAAGAGGGGAAGCCCACTTAGAACAAGAACGCAGCAGTCAGAAGTACCTCACACTGAACAAAGGAACTGAAAAAACCCCACATTAGAAGCAATCCAGCATTTGCTGAAATCCATACATATCACCATTAACAATAATAATTTGGCTCTTCATGTGTAATCACTGCATGCTAGCCTCATTTTACATTCATAATAGCCATTAATGTCAAGAGGAATTGTGCACATGGGCACCAAGCTGCCATCTCTCCCTGCCTCTTCCTTCCCTCTAATTCAACTCATGAATGTAAATAAGGACAGTGCTGGGGCAGCTGAACTGAAGTAAATGTAGCAAATAATTTATTTTCTTTTTTTTTTTAATAATACAAGCATTTTTTATTATTAAGACAACAAGAGAAAAGTAAGTTGCAACCACCTGCTCACACAATACTGATTTCCAGACAGCACATATTCTCTTCTGTATGAAGAGAATACATCACAACTGTGCTTTTGATCTTGATGACTGATTTCATATGTTACCATCATCTAAAAATGGCCATGGATCATGAATGCAAATGATGCCAAAATGATAAGCATTAAGTCAACATAGTTCATCCGGGATGTCCTACCTTCCAACTTAGACAGTATATATGAGGGAGGAGAAAGATAATATTGTTCCTCCCCACTATATTGACAATATCCTCTCAGGCTGAAATTTTCACAGGAAAAAACTCATAGACACTTCAGTGTTGTAGGAAAGGCTGATCTAGAACAAAATGCATTAAATCATTCTCAGAAATATACCATTTACAATGCTTACCAGCTCTATAGTCAGTCATTTTAATCCTAAAGTGTCTGAGACTCAGAAAGAAACAGAGTCGTCTGAACTCAACTACATAAAATGTTGAGCAAAACTGTAAAATTACAAAATACTTACCTGTTATTATGCCTTTAGTAGCTCAGATGAGCCACAAAACTATAGAAGCTAAGAATTTCTCTATACGTGAGCAAAGCCATCATGAAGGAATATAATGCCAGGGCATTGAATTAATTAATTTTACAAAAAAGTTTACAGTAATTGGACACTAGCCCATTCAATTGGAACAATGCTTTATATTGTAGCACATCATCCTCTTTTCTAAACAGAACAGACCAAGTCAGTCACATTCCAGACCCAAAGATACAATAGCTTCATGTCAGGACACAGGCAGACATATTTATGAAGGTGGACTTATTTCACCCATTTGCCCTAATGCTATTGCAACTCCAAATCTATCTCTACAGCTACCAAACCTAAAGTAAGATTTCACACAAAAAGCTATAGATGGGTGAATTCCAAATGCTTTTGCATTAAATGAAAGATCAGCAGAAAATGTTTATATACCTCATCTTTAATTCTGAGGTTTATAAAAATACCCTGCATTAAGTGATTCTTGCATAAGTTTATAATTCACTGCCAATCTCTCACATACTTCTAATACTCATCATTTCCTCTTACAAACCCCCAGCTTTTATCAACATCATCTCAGGACACTAATTTTTGTTTTCCTTTCCACAGTAATTTCTGATTTTGCTATCTTCCTTGCAGTGATTTAAACAATGAAACGAAGAGTCCTTTAGATAAGGTCATGGAACCTTCATAAACTTTTTTTGTCAGTGTCCATTATTTTATTATAATTATATAGCTAAATAATATCCTATTACTTTATCAAGTATTTCATTCCTGTATCAAGTAATATATGACATAAGGCTAAGTGCTGTATCCTCAAGGACTATGGTTTATTCTTCTGTTACAACAGATCTTATATTCATAAAGTATTTTAATTAGCAATTCATTTACTAAGGTCATGAGAATTCAGCAGGAAGTCACCAGGCACTTCCATCTTGTTAAACGAAAGTTTTCTGGCTGATTTCATGCATCCCATCCCCAGATGGAGAGAAAGGGGAACAGCACAACCAGCTAGAGGGACCAAGTCTTCCACACATGCAAGAACGACTTTTCTTTTTAATAGCAAGCAAAGCCTAGTTCCTCATTTGACATCTGTCCCAAACCTTTTCTCTATCCCTAAATATACTGTAGTTTCCAACTTGTTTTAGTGGAAAAATACTTAATACCTAGAAAGATGAAAGAATGTGGAGAAGAGTGGCATAAGGAAGGGCACCGCCACCACCCAGCATGTGAGAAAAGAGAAGAAGCCGTCTGGAGCTGCAGGGGCTGAGCATCATCTTTTTAGACACGTCATGCTAACCCACGTCTGACACAGTGCCCTGGTCCCAGCACCTGAGAATTTTACTGCATCTATGAACATCTTTGTTAGTGGAAGTTTCTAGCTGTCCCTTGAAAAGTTATCAAATGATAACCACACAAGACTGACCAAATTATAATCAATATATGCTTGCATTTGGAAAAAAAAAATCAATACATTAAAAGCCTCAGTGCACACCCCACTCTCCCCCCAAAAAATATCTGGCACTCTTACGCTGGTAGGAAGCTAATTGTTTAAAAAAAAAAAATTACACATTTTAATTTATAATCAAGAGCAGTTCATTTAATAATCACATAAAAGCCACACTCCATTTCTCTGACTAAATTCTACAACTGACACCTCCTTTGTATGCAAAAAAGTACACTGTAATTATGAGCTAAGTGCTGTATTTTGACTTTTAATTTGGTTCAAAGAAACACACCATCAATGAGGAAAATTAATTTGGCATTGTGATAAAAATTTCAGAACACTGCTTTGTACATTAAAAATTATCTTTTCATCAGTTATTTCAGCAAATAAGATCATTCTCCATTTCCTGCAAAGATGAGACAGTCTTTGCCATTTTTCAGTTGCTTCTTCACATCAACATGCAGGTTACTATGGAAAACCAAGCACCATCAAAAGCGAATGACACATCTTCACTTGGGACAAGTAAAATTGTCTCTGCTTTAGTGATAAGTCATCTCTGAAACCATTTTTTAAATATAAAAAGGAAGCTCTGAAAACTCCTCCAGTTTTAATGCAGCCTTCATAAAGACAAATCACTACTCATCCTTCACTGGCATACCTGTGACCTCTGAAAATACTCAAAACCGGTAATTTTTAAATATTTTTTTAGTAACACATTTTTTGAACTACCTTTGTTCTGTACCCATGACCGTATCACAAGTTGGTAAACACTTTTATGGAAATGAGCTGCTAAACACACTTAGTGTTAAACATTATATGATATAGTGACCGTAAAAGATTAATATTTTTCATCTAAAGACAAAGATATTTCATAAAAATAGCATTTCTAAAACAAATCCATAAAAATACATTATGAAACATACTGGTATTTATGACAGTATTTCTAATCAGAATGATAATTGTGATGAATTTATGCTTACATACTGAAAACATTTTGGCAGTTGCAGAGTACAGCTTTCACTTCTCAAGACAGCATTAAGTATTTCCTTTCTAATCACTTTTCAGAACATTCAGTTAAACCTAACTCCTATTCAAAACACTATGATAAACCCCAATCCACACCTAGGATCTGAGCATTAAAGAATGAAAATAGTGTTAATCACAGAATCATAGAATAACCAGGTTGGAAGTGACCCACCCGATCATCGAGTCCTACCATTCCTATCAAACACTAAACCACGCCCCTCAGCACCTCATCCACCCATCCCCTAAACACCTCCAGGGAAGTTGAGTCAACCACCTCCCTGGGCAGCCTGTGCCAATGCCCAATGACCCTTTCCATGAAATTTTTTTTCCTAATGTTCAGCCTGAACCTCCCCTGGCAGAGCTTGAAGCCATTCCCTCTCATCCTGTCCTTTTTAAACAGGTATTGCAACTGCTGTTCTTTTAAAAACAAAAATGAATATTAAAAACTTAAGTGGAACAGGAACAACTTATTCTCCCATATCAAAGAAGAATCACTATGACAGGAGGCATGAGATTCACAAGCAAGGTTCTGGATTTTGAGAGCATTACAGGGGTTTGTTGTCTAAATACTGACACTGATACTGCACCTTTCCATTTATTTTAAAGAATCACACATTACATAAAAAACATATGCAGTAACTGAGCACTATGTACCTGAGGGTAGTTATCTTCGCAACTTTCTCCAAACATAAGCATACTTAATTAAACAAACATACCCAAATCTCTAATGCAAAAGAATGGCCAAAAAGAACTTGCCCCAGCCAAGTTCAGCCCTGGCAGTGCAGAGGATGGAGCCTCTTCCACAAGGTTCCCGCTCCCTGTGCCAAATCCAGCTCTTGGGAGCCACATTGCCCACCCTGCTGCATTCTGATTTTGCTGCAAGGGTGGCAAATGGCTTTCCAGAAAAAAAAATAGGCGCAAAAGACTAAATACATAGGCATCCAAATCAGAAAAGGCTTGTCCATCATGCCTTCCCCTTAGCTCAGTTAAATGGCTAAAAGCCATTTTAATTTCAGCTGTGCAAAGCAACTACTGTGGTTTATGAGACAAGGATCTGGACAATAAAAATAACACATCTGAAACTTTGACCATGTTAGCATTTTCATAAAACAAAGTCACAATTTTCTTAAAGACTACATAGCAGGAAATAAATGGGAAAAAATATATACTGCTTAGGAGGGGGGAGAGGGTTAGGAGCAAAACAAAGTTACTGCCTGAAGCAGATGGCAATGGAGAACTTATGAAACCAAGTCACTGTGTGCCACTTTTTAAGGAAACATGTTAGCACCATACTCACAGAAGTAAAATCAGAGTCTAGGCTAGAAATACAGATACCACAATTGCCTGGTAGCTTATGACTCAGCTATCAACCCCTCTCAGCTCAACAATGATGACAGCAAAATCATTACAAATATGGTAATATGCAAAATTACAAAGTGGATTAGGAGATGAGCAGTAACATTTTATTGTGGTCATCTGTATTCAGGTCTTGTAAAGTTAGTAAATCTACAAAAATAACAATACTTATGTAATGAACAAGTATTTCTGTTTCAGGCTTATCGTGGATAGGTGACTTTTTGAAACTGAGGATTCTCAGTTCTATTAAGTACAAGTTTGAAACACTCTAAGTAATATATACAGCTATCATTTAAAGCAGCATAATATATATGAGTATGTAGGTTACTTCTATTCATATCTTTAAGGGCACATGTTACATTAACTATTAATGTGATCTATTAAACACAAACTAACTTCCTAATGGTTTAACCGAACACCTTTCTTTCATGCGTTGTACAGAAGCCATCAATATGGAGTGCTTTGCCCAGGACAGAGTCAACACACAAATGTGAAGTTACTGCTAAGCAGCGATCAAAACAAATTATGAAATGATTAAACCATTGTCATCCTCAGGCATAAGACTGTACAATGAAAGAGGACTGTATCATTGCAGGAGGCATATTACTTGGAAATGCAGTAGTTCATCCACATTACAAAGCCATGTATAAATTGTGAAAGCAGAAAATTTAATCAAAATCATGACTAAAAGAAGTAGATACTGCATTGTTTCTTGCATCAAGAGTAAAAGTGATACCTTCATCTATGTCTCAGAAAACAAGTTATGCATACTATCATCTATCATATCCAAACATAGCAACACTTTTTTAAAGATACCTATTTTATCATGAGATTGTAAATGAGGAATAAAATAAATCAAATTAGCAAATATGCACGTGTATGCATATCCACGTCCATGTAGTGTGTGTATATCTCAGAATTAACCAGATGTATAGATTCTAACTATCTGTGCAGAACCTCATCCACTTGTTTCTTTTGTTTCTTTAAAACATCATGTCCCCCACCACATAAACAACTCCTAGTACCTCAGCCTCTGAAAACAAACAAGTGAACACATTTTGCCCTGAAGAAAATGCCCAAACCTTGGTGGCTCCTGTCTTTAACCAGAAAGAGATGACATCTGCAACAGAAGTCAGCAATGCTGAAGCAATATTCAAGTGGCAATTCAGCAGAGTACAGCACTTAAGCCCATGAAAAAAAAGAACAATAGCTTGTGATCAGTTAGAAAGGCCAGTGAAAATTTCTTTCCCGATAGCACGGCTGAAAGGTCCTTTCCTAACCTAGGCTTCAACTCTAACATTTCCCATTCTCTCAGTTGAATTCATCTGTTCAAATCCTCACTCTTCTGGGAACAGCTGATAGACACCAACTTGCACAACAATAGAGAGTGTCTCCTCCCAGACTATGCTTACAACATAGATTATTTCACCAATATTTAATATTTAACCTTACTACCTTACATTACGGTTTCCTCCAACTCCCATCACTTTCTGCAGGCAGGCTTCTCTCCTGCTTTGTCTGGTTTTGTGTCTTGCTAACTTTCCCTTCTCTCCATATTCCACATTTCTGCTGTTGCAGCCTTTGTTCTTCTCTATTTTCCATTATTTTAGTAGTCTTTTTGTTTTTCAACAGCTTGTATGTTTTCATGGGTTTCATTTATGTAATAATGAGGATTGGTTCAAATATTTAGCCAACACCATCCAGGAACCTGTACAAATATTCTATTTTGGCTCGCAACAGCAAGTCAGAATATCAGCAGTTAAGTTCAGAAAGGTTTCAAGCTGAAATCCACATCAGACATACAAATTACAATTTCCTCATCCATACTCTGTGATTGCAGACACTCAGCTTTCACCTCTAACCAGCTGTCAGTTCCTTTCAGCCTTTTCTCAAATATCATCTACAGTCTCTTTTCTTTATGCTCATACAGTGTCTTTTCCCCAGGGTTCACTTCTTATCTTCTTTGCTTAGTAAAGTATCTTTCAGTTCTCATCTAGATCTGTCTCGTTCCTTTTGGGAGCTCTCCTCAGTTTTGAAGTTCCCTTTCCATTCTGCCACCATCTCCTCCTTCTCTCACCTACCGCCTCTTCTTGGTTCTGCTCACCAAAGCCAAGAAGCAGCACAGGCATCACACGCGGAGCATCCATGTGCCAGCACATGTACAGGTACATCACTACAGTTCTCAGATGCTGCTTCTAAGCGCGAGTTGCTGGGCAGAGGTGGTAAGTGGACATTCTGCAGCTGGATGCACTTCAGGGGTTGAAGGAGTTTCCTGGAGGTCAGGAGGTCCGACTGCTGCTTGCTGCCAGGCCAGAAGATCAACTGATGTCTCTCCTGGCTATGCAAGATGGGGCCTTATAGACCCAGTTGGACTAGCCAACCTATGTGTTAGAGGATGAGTAATTAAAATAAAAGCTACTTTTCATTAAGCAGATAACAGATTTTCATTTTAGTTGAAATGGTGCTTTTTACTGTGTATTTAATCACCATCTACATTTTGCTGTACTTAATAGGTTCAGTATTGTGGAAAGCATTTCAGAGCACAGAATAACAGAGAAAGAGGCACACCTTTTCATCAGCTTTTGATTGAGGAATAGCGTAATGGACGATCAGTAATTCAATTAATGATAGTGAGACCAACAGTTAATTATTAAATTACTGTGCACAAGTTCCAGAACAAAGAGAGTATAAGGACCCTTAACTGCAGAGTTTACTTTATAGTTGTTACATCTGTGATCAGAAATGAATATTTATTAGAGTCTGTAAATTACAACCTTTTTTAAAAAATACAAATTTTCACAATAGAATCAATCAATTCTGAGCAATGATGAAGCTTGTTTTTAAACTGTTTTTCCCGAATTCTTAAGTGAGAAAATTAACAGATATATTCTGGTATATAGAACAAAGACATTGGCACTGTCTGGAGAGGGAGAAGAGATGAGGTACATTTGGATGGCAAGATGACTGTCCTGAAAGCTCCTGATGACTAGCCTGAAAGCAAATAATCTATGCCTGTTTATACTGCATGACCTTCCAACGGAATCTGCAAACTCAGACAGGAAGAGAGCACACAACCATACTTACAAATAAATAGCACTTCACTAGTATTTCAAGGCATGTGTAATCATCTTTTTTTATTTTATTTGATGGTAATGCTTCCATATCACTCAAAAAAAAGGTGCAATAACTTGAATACTTTTTGCATTTTTACTATGACAGTAAGTAAAATACAAGCCCGCATGTGGTTTGGTCCAGGACAGCACAGTAGGAAGAAAGGTACCAAGCCAATGGCAAGCCACCTGCCTAATCTGTTTAGAGTTGGAGAATGGTTACATCGTACCTTGTAATCCAGACTGCTACAACACAACGGAATAAATAAAACCATTAGTCTTAGGAAGGGTAAGAGTTACATGTGTGTATGCATTCTGGGAGAAATGGCTAATTAAGGAATGTCATACTGTACATTGATTCTCTTCTCAAGAACTGTCATTGTATTTCAAGGAATGATGGCCAAAATATTTGTAGAACTACAAGATACAAAAATGCCTCTTCAAGCATTTAAAAAGACAAATTCTATAAGCTTGTTTTTTTAATGGCTTTTTAAGAAGCCAAAACTGACTTTCTTGGAGGGGACACTTAAAACACAGTATTTTTTTTAGGTGATGTTAGAAATAGCCTATGCGAGTCTTATTATGTTCAAATGATAATGAAATCTACACTTTTTAATTACATTTCTTTAGTACCCTGTGGTCCAGATCACACCAAGCCACTTCTATGGTGTGTGTATATAAAACATAGCAATTCAGTACTACACCAAGTTATGTAAAACTGTTGTAGTCATCTTCATTGTTGATGAGTACATGATAGTCAGAAGGCCTTTCCAAAAGCAAAACTCCGCCTCAGACACAAGGGAATGACTTGGCTAAGGTGCTTTTAGGGAAGTTCCAAGGGGTCCAGATTAGTGTAACGCTGCCTTCTTCTGAAAAATATAGGAAAAGAAATTTCCTCATCCCTGAAAATGTTGGTGTATCAAAAAATAACTAAGCAACATCAGACCTCTGTAAAATTTCCAGTCTGCAAGTAAGCTGATGACAACTAGAAGGAAGTTTACCAGCTATATTCTGTTTTATTTTGTGTCACCTAATCCAGGTTCCCTTGTTACGTTTATTATATTCTATAAAAATATCATACTGGAAGTTAAGGGAGGAAACAACTACTGCATCTAATTTTCTTTTGAAACAGTGATAGACCAGTTTGGTTTAAGGTACTTTGCTTGTACCCTGCTCCTGTATAAGTTACCACCACATGTGTGCCACCATGCACCTCTGGCTCAGACTGTCAGCCACTGCATATTTGGTATTGGAAGTTGCCTACAACTGTTAGGGCTGGCCAGTACTCTGAGAGTACGGCTAGCAGTGAGCTGGAAGACACTTCTTGTGTGTATGTTCTCCTCAGATGTGCCATCTGGCCTTGTGTTACCTTCTGTAAACCACATCCCTTCACTTGCTTTTATGATCTATGCTATCAGCTACTTTTGTATCGTCCTTTGTCATACGTCCTGAAATGATCCATCCTGAAGCATTTCATATGTAGCACACCTTTTGTCATATTCATTTCATTTCTGCTCTTCCTGCATACAAAAGCAGTGCCTGTACCACTTCTCAAAAGATTTTTAATTTTACGCTCTTTAGGAAGCTTTTTGAAAAAACCATGAGACTGTCAGACACAGTAATGACTTCTTCACTTCCACAGACTATTATACTTAACACCCACTGGAGTATTCGCAGGTTTTGCAAGAAGAGGGCGTACATTTCATTGTACTAATATAAGGCATTTGTCATTGTGAAGGTCAGCAATTCTCTCTACATTACTGAAAAATACCACAAACAGTAGGTAACCGTAAGTTTTATTATGAAGCATTTCTAATAGCATAATACTCTACTGTCTGCTCCAAGATGATTAAGAAAAAACATCCCCTTCTCTATAGATACATTCAACATAAGTGTTTTAGTCAGGATATGCAACTGCTCATCTTTGTGCTCTGAAGTCCACTGAAAGATTGTAATATTGACAGTGCTTTTACTGCCTAATATTGGAGAAGACAAATTGCTGTTAAGCGCATTCCGGAAAAGACCCAGAAACATCACCCTTCTTTTTCCAGTGAAAATATATTAGCGGTATTTTCATTTGCATGTTGACAAAAGTATTAAACTTTGTGATTTAAATTCCTACTTTGGGGGATTTCCCTGGGCTTAGTGCAATAAAAACTTGGATTCGTTTTTCCCACTCTTCCCTTCCTCGATTTTCAGTAATCCCTGCTCCATCTGTGGGTGATTCAAAACAGCAGTGTGTTTCTGAACAAAGGCCCACATAGTTTTTCATTTCTTCTAGCTAAAAAGTAATTCAAAGATACTGAACAGATTAGTGCATGTGGACTAAGTACTATTTAATGAAAAATAGGTTGCAAGAAGAAAAATTTATGTTTCTGAAAAACATACAGCAGCACGTAGTCCTTCATTTTCTCTGTTGAGGACTACAGAAAGCGATTCAGTATAAAATACACTGGAGTATAAAAATCACATGTATTCAGAAAGTATGTACAATAAATAGAATTTATTGAAATAGCAAAAGATCCAACTACAATGAAATATTTTCCATAAAATTCGGCAGACAGGCAGAAGCTCCTACGCCTGCAGAATTTGTTCCCTAGAGGTTGTATTCAAGCATCATCATTACCAGACACCATTTCTCCACAAATTCTGGGATCAAAAACCTCACTGTGCATGCCCATGTATTAAGCAAATGTTCTTTCTGAAGCATTCCCCTCTCTGTTTGGCTCTCACTCTGAAATGTGCCGTTGAAACAGTCTATCTCTTATGATTGAAATTCATAAGAAACAAACCAACACGGTTTATCACTCTCCTTTTCAGAAGAATGTCAACCTGCTTTCTAAACCTAAAAAGTCAGCACACTGTACAACAGATCAGTATTGATTAGGAATACTGGCAATGCTCACAAATAAGACAATGAATTACCTATCCTAAGACAAGAGAGAAACAGCAATTACCTGAAACTGAAGTCTTTTCAGACTCAAGAAGCTAAAACCATTTGACTTTTCCCCTACCACTCTCAGAAAAGGTGCAAAGAGATTACAGTAACATTGTATGTTACATCAGATACAGGAAAGTGGTATCATATGCTATTTCCAACACTTTCAAACTATTAAAAGTCAGTCTCAACATCAGAGCAGCTAAAATGAGAGATTATCCTCCACTATTAATTTTCACTCAGTACATAATTATTCAATGACACTTCTGGATACAGTTTAATACACTTTAAAACAGTACTCATATTGGGTTAAAAATATAAGAAGCCATTGTGTCCAACTGCAAATACAAGTGAGCAGTATGTTAGTCTATGGATATTCAAGAAAAATAGTTTTAGACTGAGTATTTGTATTTTGTATTTGTGCACTATATTCCTTCTTTCTGAAACTGCAGTTGAAGATAATGAATTCCATCATACAAGGGACTTCTCACGTAGGACCAATACTCTCCCAAGCCAAGTTGTTTTCTGCAGAGCCTATGGTTGCTTGTGAAATCCTGCATAAATCTGCACACAGCCTGTGAGGCCACTGTTTTCAAAAGTTAAGAATATACCGTTTCCATGACAGATTCAGCAAGGGCAAGATTTGCTTTGTTGAATTAGCAGTAGTTCTGAGAGCTACCAGTCAAGTGGCAGCCTGGCATGCTGTGCTCCATATCAATCAGCAACTTTTACACGTCTGTCAGACACTGTTCTGAGAGCTCATACTGCTTGAAGGTCAAGCTCCTTCCCCGACAGTCAGTCAGTACAACCACTGAGAACAGCAATGGCAGCCACGAAACGTTCCCAGCTGCTTCTTCAACCATTCTATTATCCAACCTCGCAATAAATCTCAAGGTAGAAATAAGAACAGTTTCCAGATGGTCCTTATTGGTGCACTTCATCTTTTTGAGATTTATTTCAATATAAATAAAAGATGTACTAAGCTATACACCCAGTTAAAGCAGTATTCCATGTAAGATCTGTAAAAATTCTACCACACACTAATTCTTATATCTGAGCACAGAAAACAGTATCATTGTCAAGTGAGAACATTAGAACGCTCATTTATTTAACTGAATCCAAAATGCTGATGCCCAGTGGCACACTCTTGAAAATTTTTATTGTCGCAGGAAAACATGCCACAAGGAACTGGATCTACTGTTGTGATGCTGCAGGTCACAGGATGAAGCCATAGGGAGAAGCAATAGCAACCATACGGCAATCATAAACTTAGGACACTGCCGGCTATTCCCTCTAGCATATTTTACATATTGACAGCTGTAGGTGTTTATAACACTGCCAAGACAGCCTATCTACACTTTCCTATTAAAAAAAGTTGAGGTCAAATTTCTACCAATTCTCAACCAAGTTACTTTTTGTGATGTGGCACTATTTTATTTTACTGCATAGTTTGACACAATCCAACTAATGTACCTGTCAAAAGCCTTGAACTCAGGTAGAAAAAGAAATAATTACAGAACAAATATCCTAAGTTAAAGATTAATAGTCAACCTTGAAAGAAAGAATAACTGAAATGCCAAAAAGTTACAGTGCACCCTTAGAATCTATCCTAGCAATCAACACCAAATCCATAATGCAATCTAAGCTTATAAAAGTTGTATACTATTTCTGTGTTGATCACACCTTCCTTACAAGGTACACTAGATACACATCACAAATTAAAAAACAACTCTTTTTTTCAGTTACAAAAGTCTTTAAAGTGGGCTGTATCCATTTTTAAATGGGTTCAATTTCTCCTAAAAGATGTGTGAAGGATCATTACAAGCCTTTCGGTACCATTTAAGAGCAAAAAGTAGGTCTACGTTATTTCTTTACAAGAGCAGGAGCACACTGTTAGTAACGAAATGTGCAATTAGACACTGCAGGAAAATGTATTTCAAATAACAATATTCATTGCAGATGAAGCCAGAAAGCTTTCAACACCAGAAGAACCCATTTGCAGGTGTCTAAACTATTTCGTTCATTCCCATATATGGAGAGTAGTAATGGAATAAACAGACTTGTTGGATTTCATGCAACTAAAAAAAAATGCATAAGATAGAATAATTCAGATTCTCAGTCAGTTGAACCTATTATCACTCAATCTACTTTATTCAAACTGTGATAACTTCATGACTTAGGGATCTGGTCTAGGACTCTTTTCTAGCCTTTTAGGTATCTGATCTGAAGCAGAAGCATTTCTTTGCTTTAAGACAAAACTGTTTATATTTTTTGAGCAGAAGAAATGTTTAAAAAATAAATTAAAATTCTATTAAAAAAGCATATGAATTCTATTTTTTTTTGCCATGCAAGTAAGTATGGCAAAAAAGGAATGATTTATCAGTTTCTGAAGTTCAAAGAGTTACATGGTAAGCCTTCACAGTTTCCTTGTGACACACACTCTCACAAAACAGCAGGTGAAGAAGCAGAAAAAAAGGTTCAGCAGAGGGACATAGACAAACTGATCAATAAGCCAAGGCCAACTGCACGAGATTCAACAAGGCCAAATGCCAGGTTGTGCACTATGTAACATGTAATGCTAAGTTTGGGGAAGAGTGACTGGAAAACCACCCAGTGGAAAAGGAGTTGTTTGTGCTGGTCAACAGTCAGCTGAACATGAGCAGTAGTGTGCCCAGGTGGCAAAGGCAGCCAACAGCATCCTGACTTTTATCAGAAACTGTGCACCTAGCAAGAGTAGGGAAGTCATTGTGCCCCTCTACGCGACACTTGTGAGGCTGCACCTCAAATACTATGTTCAGTTTGGGGTCCCTCACTAGAAGACAGACATTGAGGTACTGAAGTAAGTCCAGAGAAGGGCAACAAAGCTGGTGGAGGGTCTGGAGAACAAGTCTCACAAGGAGTAACTGAGGGAACTGGAACTGTTTAAGTCTGGAGAAGAAGAGGTTGAGGGGAGACTTTATTACACTTTGAGGTGGATGTTGGTCTCTTCTCCCAAGTAGCTAGCAATAGGATGAGAGGAAAGGGCCTCAAGTTGCACAAGGGAAGGATTAAATTGAATACTGGAAAAAATTCTTAACTGAAAGAGTGGTGAAGCCTAGGAACAGGCTGCCCAGAGAAGTGGTGGAGTCTCCTTCCCTGGAGGTGTTCAAAAAGTGAGTAGGCACAGCACTTTGTAACATGGTTTAGTAGGCGTGATTGTGTTGTGCTGACTGTTGGACTTCATGATTTTTTTCCACCCTTAATGATTCTGTGATTCTAAGTATACTCAGGTACAGCAACAAAGCCACCAAGTACATTCTAGCACTCCTAAGAAGCACTAATCATCTGCGAATACACTCTAGATACTGGCATGCAAATAAGGCATCCTGAACAATCCTCTCTGCTTCCAGATTTGCCACATTTATAGCAGCCTAACAAAGGAAAAAAAAAGTCTTTAGAAAGTAGGCCAGGTTTTCACTCAGCTAAACTGGCCACAAACACACACACAATCTGTCAGGGATCAGCAACAGCATCACAAAGAAACACAGTCTCTTTTGTGCAAAGTTGGGTAGTCATGAAGCCTGCAAAAAGAACAAGGTATCAGGCTTTAAAAATAGTCAAAGCAACAAGCTGCTGAACAACCCAAGTTACTCAGGTATAATTACTGCAACGGACCGATGCAGAATTTGAAAGTACAGTTAAAAGAAAAAAAATATTTTTCTTTATCCTACACAATAGCAGATAGCTGGAATAATAGAACCAGAAGTGTAGGAATGTGTGTGATGCAGAAGGGATACAGCCTATAAACTATTATCAGCAGAAGAAAATCATGCTCTGTTTTAAATGCAAGATTTCAATAAGGAATTGGAGATCCATTCTTTTCTTTCCTTGTTTTATTCCCCCTCTTATATAGATATCACAACAGCTGATTGGCTTAACCTCTCAAATCTGAGTGCTCCAGGCAGAAAACAGACATAACTTTATGTCATCCCCAGGAAGATTTTTACACTGGGTTTGGTTTATAATGTTTTTTAATGTCAATTTTATCAATTGGTTTACCATAAGTATATGTTGAAATCAATTTAGATGCAGAAGTAACATAAATACCTCATTGCAGCATATGGCAGGGTGGATTACCTGACAGCCTAAGAAATTTGCAGATGGTGGAGAGGGAGATAGAGAATCACCGTCCTAGATGACAAATTAAACTTTCCTTCTCAAACAGTCCAGTTTAGGTGTTGCAGTTCACCTGCTAGCAACCTGTTACACAGCATCTGTAAACTCATCATCTCAATAACATCTCTGACAACAAGCGTACCAGAACTTCTCTGGCAGCATTTCCAGTAATTTAAAGGGAAATGACAGGAAAAACAGTTTGCTGCAATCATTGTTTATGCCATTTCCCTGGCATCATCTAATCTTCTGAATTTTTGAACATGGCAAGTAGCATTGTTTATTTTTCCTGCCTCTGTATCTTTGAAACAGTCATCAGATAATGACTCATGAGTCAACTAGAGACATATATAATCCCCTTCTCCAGTACTGTCTGCTGTTGTCCCTGTGTTTTAAAAATGCATTAGCAGGAAAATGTTTATTCCCACCCTCAAGCCAACTGACCTTTCAGATTACTAGGTTTCTCTAGACCATAAGCTTTATCGTGCCTCTTCTACACTACCAGTCACCCATCAGAATGCAAAGCTCTCAACTTTCAAAGAAGTCCCTTAGGAAGACCAAAAGCCAAGCCATTCTTTCTGTAGCAAAGATTAATTCCAAACTAAAATGTTATTTAGATTCTGAAGACATGCTTGCTTTACCAAACATTTTTGTTCTCCAGCTGAGAACAGCAGAGTCATGAACTGGCTTCAGATTGCCCAGTCTTCACTGCTGCTACTGTGAGCTTACTGAAATTGGTGCCTCTTGCCTCAACAAGGTTCATTTAAGGTAACTGAAATTAACTCATTTTTTAAAAAAATCCAAAACCACACCAAAAACCTATTGAGATTTTGGAAGCAAAGTGCAATTGAAAATCTATCCTACAACATCGCTGTTTACAAGACCTTGATAATTTGCATCTAACACTAAACACGTGGTATCAAATTGGAACATCCAGCTTTTTTAAGTGTCTTTTTTGCTCAGAACACTGTGTGCTCCTGACCAGCGCAGTGACACCACTGTTACAGAAAATTAGTCCCAAATATAAATAGTTTCATTTCCATGAACTTCCGCCCCAATATAGAAATCAAGTACAAATGGAAAGCAAGTCTCTTTCATGCCTCCAACTCAACTACTGAGCACAACAAAAACATAATCTTAAAATAGAACTAACGACAATGTGTCTACTCACACACTTATAATTAAGCCTATTCTTAAGTGCTTCATAAATTCAGTTCCCTGATGAATATGCAATTAAAATTTCAGGACAAATGTGTACCATCATAATAACTTAAGACAGCCAAAACCCACAAATACTAAGTTAAGGACTCACTTATATTAAAGAGATAGCTCTCTAACTTTTCTGGTTATATTATGGCCCGGTTTATTTAATCTAATGTTATAAATGACATACTATATTAAAAAAAAAAAGCTTTGGTTTCTGCCAAATCTCTTGCAGCAGTTTAGTATTTCAACTTCCCCTAATTAGTTTGCACTGCCAATAGATTAAGAAAGTCTTTTAGCAGGTATAAGCATTAAGCAATGTTTATCTTGTTCTTTTCACACAGAAAGGCACGTGCAGGTTAAAAGGGGGGAAACTCTCACATACCACATCAGACACAGAACATAGATGTTCAGTCTGCAAAAATCTATCAAACAGCACACAACACCATATTACAGGTTATCACAACCTCCAAAAAGTAAAAAGCCTTATTAATTTATTTATTAACTAATATAACACTAACTTTCTTGCATCACTTTAAGAATTCCTCTTCCTTCTCTAACATATGACAAATAACAGCATTTATCACCTTAAATACATACTCTAACACTCGTGCAGATTCCAATCTGGAGACAGCTGTTTCTAAAGATAAAATCCCAATCAGTTTATCTGAACTGCTTCAGCTAGTGAGATCAATTCAGTTAATGTCACCTACACATTTGTCTCCTGAACTTTTTCCAGACATGTGAACTCGGCTGTGCAAAAAGGTAAAAAAGAAATTTCAGATATGCAGTGTTTAGTAGCTCCACAGAATTTATAACCTCTAAATTGCCACATTCTATTTCACCAACTCAATCTGTCACTAAACAGGATGCTTTGGATCACTGCAGTCTGCCTGCAAAAACTTTCACTTTTGAAAGACAGTAATTCATAAATAACATCAAGTAAGAAACAACTTCAAGTCCCCTGATGATTTGTGGTAGCTTAAAAAAAAACCCCAACATATATATTTTCTCTCTCCTCTGGAAATATTATGTCCTCATTTAAAAAAAAACCCCACAAACAATTACAGTCTAACTGGCTGCGTATAAAAGGACAGGATGGCTACATCCAAAGTGCTGCAAAAGCAGACTATAAAAGATAGAAGCATTACTTTCCTCCAATTTCATACTATTATAATCATTTTAAGTCTTGCTTATTAAAGCAGTAAACTTAAGATCTGGAAGCAAACATGTACTAATTGTCAGTCAACATTCTCCATTTAATTCTATATTATTTTGTTGAGTGTTTTTTTGTCTTTACTTTTTCTTAAGTGAGGTTGACCTCTTTCAATTAAACTTTCTATTAGCAAGGTATTTATACTTCTACACTACTACAGCTGCTACTCCCATATTCAGGCACAGCCCTACATTCAACCATGGAAAAACACAGTGAAAAGCAAAATGAGACTGCATTTCAAATCAAATACCTCCCAGTATTCCATGCAAGTAAACTACAACACACAACTTACTTGTAGTAGACAGTATTGTCCTGTACTTGTATTGGGGTAAAATCACTGGTAGCAGAAAACATCAGTTAGTGTGCATTGGAGATCAGAACATGAAGAAACCGAGGTCAAAAAACATACATAATAAAACTTTGTCTCAGGAATCTGTAATATTCTTCACTAGAGGGAAAAAACTTTCAAATTAAGGGAGAATAGTGTAGGTTAAGCTGCAAAACCCATAAGGCTATAAAAATCTCAATTAATTCTTAATGATTTTAAGGGCATTTAAATTTTACACACCTTGTCTGTACACTTCTGCATACTAACTAGCTGCAGAGAATAAGACACAGGGAGGGAATGTTAGTCAAAATATCTTATAACCTCAAAGGAAAATGAAACAGAATGCATTCATCACTACACTGGAAACCCCAGATGGACAAGAGTATCAACATAAAAAACACACACAAACACATACTCATACATATTCATTAACATGAGCTAGGCTTTTACAGTTAGTGAAAGCATGTTACTATAACTCTTCCCCTTAGCTGAGCTGACTGTGTTTCAAACCACAGAAACCTAAAAAGAAAAAAAGGCAAAATTAAGTTTTTTGTTGAAATGGCCTTCAAAAAGAGACTTTTTTCCTGCTCCAAATTCCTCATGCAAAGCAGGTCAGTCGGTAGTTTTAAAAGGTAGAAGAGCATGTGTAGCCTGCACAGGAAAACAGGTATTAGACTTCAATACTTACTATTGACATCAAGGGACAATTTCACTTCATGACTAGTAAAAAAGACAGAACTTCATAACACTGAAGTGAGGCTTGTCAAACCAAATTCACATCTACATGCAAAATGAAAGCCACTTCACTAGGGACCATAGGCCCTCTGCATCTGCCAGTGATACTCAGTGCTTCCCATCGTAACAGTACTCTGCAACTGCTTAGCTCTAGCAATGTCACCCATCTGAGACTAGCATTCACTATAAAATCAGTCCTTCCCTCAGTCTGAGTTTTCCTGAGACCTTAATCTAAAATAAGACATCTAGAAACCAAGACTGGGGAGAGAATGATATCTTTCTCATTAAAATTATTGACAGGTAGGTTTTGCAAAATGCTATACCTTCCAAAAGGAGGACAGAACACTTCAACCTCTTGAGATGTCTACTAGCCCTTTCCCCTTATAAGCTAGATATAGTTTGAATTAGTTATAAAACAATGCTAAAAGTTGCCAAGAAACTCCCACTTCATTCACGAAGATCAAGAAAACAAGTCTTTGTGCTAGAAGCAACTTCTAAACCTTCCTTTGCTCTTTGCTCTTTATTCTGCTCAGAAAATGTCCGTTCAAAAAACACTTCTCTCAGAGCTTTTGTTGTTTGAGGAACGATGGTACATTTTTCTCCTAAAGGGTGAAGGCAGTTGAATACAGATACTGAACTGTTAATGCCTGGTACAGACCTGGCTTTTGTAGTCTTTTCCCAAACCATTTCGTCTACCTCAATCACTGAAGATCAGAAGAGGGCTTAGAGTAGCTCCAGGTAATCTGAGCAAGCAATATCAAAGCACAAATCAAAGTAGAGGGTATATATATTTTCATAGACTTGCTAACAAGAGGACTAATCACCAAGAGGACTAATCCAATCTAAGCAAATGCCTCTGAAATAAAGTATAAACAACTTTGTGAGAGAATCTGTTATGAGATTCAGTGAATGTGTATGCAAGCCCCAATTTCACTTTTTGGAGAAGCAAGCTCCATATCTACTCACACTCTCACCAGCCAGTAGATACTAGTTACTACTTGTCAGGTCCCTCACCAGTTCTGTGAAAGATAACAAAAAAATCTTTCTACAAACATATCAACAACAAAAGGAGGGTCAAGGATAATCTCCATGCTTTACTGAGTGTGAGGGCAACACTAGCGACAAGACTGAGGTACTTAATGCCTTCTATGCCTCAGCCTTTAACAGTAAGGTAAAGCGTTCTCTGGGTACTCAGAATCATGAGCCTGAAGACAAGGGGGATAAGCAGAACAAAGCTCCCATGATCCACGAGGAAATGGTTGAAGACCTTCTCAGCCAATGAGACATTCACAAGTCCATGGGGTCAGATGGAATTCACCTGAGAGTATTGAGGGAGCTGGCAGAAGTGTTTGCCAAACCCCTTCCTATCATCTACTAGCAGTCCTGGCTGACAGGTATAAGTTCCACTTGACTGGAGGCTGGCAGATATTACTCCCATTTACAAGAAGGTCCAGAGGGAGGATCCAGGAAGCTACAGGCCTGTCACTCTGATGTCTGTGCTGGGGAAGGTCATGGAACAGGACATCCTGAGTGCTATCACACAGCACCCCCAAGACAATCAGGTGATCAGGTCCAGTCAGCATGGGTTTACGAAAAACAGGTCCTGCCAAACTCACCTGGTCACCTTCTATGACAACGCGATCCACTTGATGGATGAGGGAAGGGCTGTGGATGTAGTGTGCTTGGACTTCAAGTAAAGCATTTTACACCATTTCTCACAGCATTCTACTTGAGAAACTGGCTTCCACTAGCCTGGATAGGCACGCCCTCTGCTGGGTGGAAAAACTGACTAGGTAGCCCAGTCCCAGGAATCATGGTAAATAGAGCTGAATCCAGCTGGAGGCCCATTAAAAGTGGTGTCCCCCAGGGCTCAGTGCTGGATCCAGTCCCGTTCAATATCTTTTTCAATGACCTGGGTGAAGGTATTGAATGTACCCGTGGCAAGTCTGCAGATGCCACTAAACTGGGAGGAAGTGTCAATCTGCTGGAGGGTGGGGAGGCTCTACAGAGGATCTGAACAGGCTGGATCGATGGGTTGAGACCAACAGGATGAGATTTAACAAAGCCATGTGCTAAGGCCTGCACTTGGGGCACAACAACCCCGTGCAGGGCTACCGACTAGGGGAAGAATGGCTGGAAAGCTGCCAGGCGTAGAAGTATCTGGAGTTATTGGTTGATACTGATTGACCATGAGCGTGTAGTATGCCCAGGTGGCCAAGGTGGCCAATAGTACTTTGGCTTGTATCAGAAAGAGCATGGCCAACAGGACCAGGGAAATGATTCTGCCTCTGTTCTCAGCACTGGTGAGGCCACACCTCAAATACTGTGGTTCAGGTTTGGGCCCCTCGGTACAAAAAAGACATTGAGGTGCTGGAATCCATCCAGACAAGGGCAATGAAACTGGTGAAGAGGCTGGAGAACAAGTCTTACAAGGAATGACTGAGAGAACTGGGTTTGTTTAACGTGAAGAAGAAGAGGCTGAGGGGAGACCTTATCACTGTCTACAACTACCTGATAAGAAGTTGTAGAGAGGTGAGTGTTGGTCTCTTTGCGCAAGGAGTAGGTGATAGGATGTGAGGGAACGGCCTCAAGCTGCACCAGGGGAGGTTTGGATTGGACATTATGAAAAATTTCTGCACAGAAGGGGTTATAAAGCACTTGGAACAGGCTGTTCAGGGAGGTGGCTGAGTCACCATCCCTGAAGATATTTAAAAGACAAGTAGATTAAGTGCTTAGTGATATGATTTAGTAGTAGACAGGTATAGTTGGACTTGATGATCGCAAAGGTCTTTTCCAACCTAGGGATTCTATGATTTGGGGTCTTTGACAGTGTCTTTGTATTTTTTATTGCATTCACAAAAACCCATCCCCCCTGTAGATCAAACAACTTGTTTAGTTTCATCCAAAAGTTCATAAATCATTTACCCTAAGACACAGTTAATATGCAAAGACCTTATCATCACAGCAGGCAATTTTTCTCCAACAACTGAGAGAGACTGAATTTGATAGAAGGAAAAAACAAGTCACCATAAATATGAAATGGCCAGAGGGGTCTCTGGTTGAAGAGCAACCCCACACCATGCACAAGCTTTGGGGACTTCATTATGTTTTTTATCCTGACCTCTTCAGTATTCTTCCTCATCCCTGCTGTCACAATAAAAATGACAAAGCTCTTAATAATAAATGTGATACATTACTTACATTCACAGCCATGACATCACAGTCAAACCATGTAGATTAATGAAGTGAATAACTCCTCTTAAACAGCAGAAATAATTATTTAAATGCATCTAAGTGAATTATAGCTCAGTATGTTACCTGCAGTGTCAATCACACTAATCAGACTTTAGATTAAGCTGCAACGGTACCCAGCATAATTTTCTCATGCTTATGCTTTCCCCTGCTTAAAAGATTCTTTAAAAACCCAAATGTATTCTTGCAGACTTACTTTTTTATTTTAATTAAAAGTTTTTCTGGATCACTTTGGGCTTCAGATCTATTATCAAGTACAAAAGAATCATGAATAAAATTAACTAGATCTGCCACAGCTTCAAGTTACGCCAAGATGGTTGCAGATAGCCTGAATGGACAGGATTTTAAAAAGCTATCAGCTTATCTGTCATTCCTCCAGTTATGTCAGTATCACAATATCTAAACTTTCAGGACTTCATGTGCAAGGATACTTTCTACCGCTTTTTGGTCTTGCTGGAGTCATGCTGCAGTCATGCTGCTTAGCTAAAAATTCAGGTTGTGCTAAATATATCATAACAACTGAAACTTTAGTACTCAAAAGCTCAATGATATAAGAGAGCATTTATGTGCCTCCTGTTGAATTGCCTATTTGCCACTTGCTATGAAAGTGCTCTTCACAAAGTTAGACAATGTGGTTGAGCAGAAAACCAGTGGGCAGTTTTCTCTCTTGCCCAACAGCTTGCAACATGACCTTCAGCTAACCATCTCCAGTTTGAGTCTCTGCAGAAGAGAGGTAACATGTTTGCTGCCTTCATGTGCTATATAGGGCCAAGCTTTGATGCTGATGCACACTGCTCAAAGGTGATACACTCAATATAAAACTCACACTTATCTCAGCAAGGCAGATTTCTACCCTCTGGGGATTCAAAAACTATTTATTCATTTCTGAAATTGCTAAAAGACACATTCAATACCTGTTAACGAAGGAACTGAAAATAGACTTTTAATATGGCAAAATTACATAGAAAAGGCAACTGAATTCAGCCATTCTGTACATTCACTACATTTTCATTAATGCAAGATGAAATTAAACCCACAAGGTCAGAACATAAAAATTAAGACTTAATTAAAGTCTTAAAAATTAAGACTTAATTAAAAATTAAGACTTAAAGAACACTGAATAGACATTTTCTGTTCTGCACACTTTCTTGTAACTAGATAACAAATAATACTACTTACATTAAGGAAAGAAGAACTTTATATATGCTGGCAGGATGGGATCCTTTGTCTCCACAAAACACATAGCAGAATCCCTTAAGCTTTCTGCAGATGGCATACATGCACTTCAGGTGACTAAACCACAAGGAGGTAAGAGATAGCAGATGCCCTCAAGACATGAAGGCAAGAAACGCCTAATTGAGAAAGCAAGATCTCCAACTGGAGAGTAGGCAACATGCTAGATCAGGGCATCACCCCAAAGGCTATCCATTTCTGGAACTTAATCCTGTTCTGAGACCTTATTTCTTGCAGCTAAGACCCAAGAAGCAGAAAGGTCAGTCCACCCATCAGTGACCATCTCTCTCAATTCTAACTGCACAGTTCCTCACAGCAAATGGAAAACACTCTTGAATGAAAAAAATCCTCCAACTGTGCCAATCTGAAATTCATTTCATGCTCTTTGAAATTAATTTCATAGTATAAGCCAAAGGAGGAAGGCAAAAGGCATAGGTTTCTGCAAGAAAAACTCTACCCAACTGTGTTTTCTCAATGTGGAACGTGGTTATGCTTGTAAAGAAGAGAAAAATACCATTAAAGGGATTAACAGGACTCATGAAGAAGAAAATATTTTATTATATGATAGCCTATACTGAGGGGCTGCATAATGCCCAAGAAGAACTGCAATTGGGGGGTTTTTTAGCATAAATTTTCTAAAGCAGATACACCTTTGGAAAGTGAACTCAATGCCTATAGTCCAGTTATGAAGGATCAGCTGTGTACAAGAGGAAGGGAACTTTTTCAAAATATCACTATATTTTCTCCAGTAATGAACAACTCTGGAAGTAATTAACTGCACTGCTCTAAGTCTTACTTTGCATCTAAGGTTTATTGCAAACAACAAAAACTAATCTAAACTACAGGACAGTTTCATCATCACTCTTTGTGAAAGTTACAGCACCTTCCAGTACTGAAAGTGGGAGGACTTCTGTCCAAAAATCTAGCAGGGCTCATTAATACAGCTTTAAACTAGACATGAAGGGGGAAGGGGATGAAGCCAGGCTTGACAGGGGGGGCCTGGGAGTGGCACTCCAGTGCCAGAGAAATGGTGCACTGGCTAGGACCTCCAGTATGTCACCTCAGAGTGAGTGGAGGCGAGTACATCTGTTGTAGGGCAAGGAGATTATGATGTAGTTGGCATCATGGAAACGTGGTGGGACGATTCGTATAACTCATACAGCTGCTATGGTGTGATATAAACGTTTCAGGTGGGATAGGAAGAGTAGGGGAGGTGGTGGGGTAGCTGTCTATGTTATGAGTGCTTCAATACCCTCAAGCTTGATAATGGTGATGATAACATTGAGCGTCTGTGGGTAAAAATCAGAGGAGCCCACAAGAAGGCAGATATTGCGATGGGAGTCTGTTATAGACCACCCAGCGAAGAAGAAGAGGCTTATGATCTCTTCTACAAACAACTGGGAGAAGTTTCAAGATCACTAGCTCTTGTCCTTGGGGGAGACTTTAACCTACCAGATGTCACCTGGAAGTACAATACAGCAGAGAGGAAACAGTCTAGGAGGTTCCTGGAGTGCGTGGAAGACAACTTCCCAACACAACTTCTGAAAGAGCTGACAAGGGAAGGCACCCTCCTGGACCTGCTGTTTGTAAACAGAGAAGGCCTTGTGGGAGATGTGACAGTGGGAGGACAACAGGGGCAAAACAATAATGAGATGGTAGAATTCTCAGTTCTAGGTGAGGTGAGGAGTAGTGCTAGCAGAACAGTTAGCTTAAACTTCCAGAGGGCAGACTTTGGACCTTTCAGAAGGCTGGTTGATAAAGCCCCATGGGAGACGGTCCTTAAGGGCAAGGGAGTCCAAGAAAGCTGAGTGTTCTTCAAGATGAAAATCCTGGCAGCGCAGGAGCAAACAGTCCCCATGTACCAGAAAATAAGCTGGCAGGGATAAAACTAGCTTGGTTAAGCAGAGAGATCTGGGTGGACATCAAAAAGAAGAGGAACGTCCATAAGCTTTGGAAGAAGGGGCACACATGTCAGAAAGTCTGCAGGAATGAAGTGAGATCATATGGAGGGAAAATCAGGAGGGCCCTTGACACAGTTTCTAATGGCATTCTGCTATGGAAACTGTCAGCCTCTGGACTGGACAGGCACACACTTTCCTGGGTTGAAAAGTGGTTGGATGGCCGGGCCCAGAGAGTGGTAGTAAATGGAGTTAAATCCAGCTGGAGGCCAGTTAGAAGTGGGGTTCCCCAGGGCTCAGTGCTGGGTCCAGCCCATTCAATATCTTTATCGATGACCTGGATGAAAGCATTGAGTGTACCCTTAGCAAGTTTGTTAATGACACTAAGCTGGGTGGACTTGTGGATCTGCCAGAGGGATCTGAACAGGTTGGACCACTGTGCTGACAGTAATTGCATGAGGACCAACAAGGCTAAATGCCTGCACTTGGGGCACAACAACCCTATGCAGTGTTATAGACTAGGAGAAGTCTGTCTAGAAAGCTGCCTGGAGGAGAGGGACCTGGGGGTGTTGAATGACAGCCGACTGAGCATGCAGTGTGCCCAGGTGGCCAAGAAGGCCAGTTGCATCTTGGCTAGTATCAGAAATGGCATGGCCAGCAGGTCCAGGGAGGTTATTCTCCCNCTGCCTAGGGAGGTTGTTGATTCACCTTCCCTGGAGGTGTTTAAGGCATGGGTGGATGAGGTGCTGAGGGGCATGGTTTAGTGTTTGATAAGAATAGTTGGACTCGATGATCTGGTGGGTCTCTTCCAACCTGGTTGTTCTATGATTCTATGACTCACTTGTAAGTGAAAGAGCTACAAAAGACACCCCCCCCCAAACATATATATAAGTAGTGATTTTGTACGTTTGGTCACCTCTTTGAAAACACAGTATTAATATACTAAAATTAGAAGCTAAAACAACTAGCACCAAAGAGTTTTTAAAAAGCTATCCAAGGAGTAGATAGTTAACACAGTACAGACTTATGCAAAAATTTTATGCCAACCCAATTCCAAATAATTTTTGCAATGTTAGAAATTTGATTGATGTTAGTTCTGCAGTGGTGATTACCAACATGTCACCTTTGATTGACTATACTTCTAGCAACATCCTACTATTTCCAGTGATTTCATTAAATTTATTGGGGAAAAAAAAATGACTACTTAGCCATTTGATCATGCAACATCATGTTATAAACAATTAAGCAAAAAAAAATTAGTTGTATGAATGACTGAAGATAGTCATTTGACTTCAGTAAACAATAAGGCTCAAGTAAAGAGCCACAGATTTACCAAAAAACTAAGAAAAAAAGCTGCACTTAAAGGTCAATGAACATCAGTCTGAAGAACCTCTAAACAAGATTTAGAGATCATAAGAGCTAACAAACTAAGCAAATACCCTATGAAAACCTTCAGGGAAAGAAATAAAATTAATCTTCAATCTATACACTGGAATACTAAAGAGACTGTATGACCTCTGTTGTCGTGGCATCTCCCCCAAGACAGTATCAAAGCATAATATCCAATTTAGGTGCCCACATACTGAAGGGGGATCAGAAAACAGCCACGAGAATGACTGAAGTGACTAAAAAACATCTTTTACAATGATCACACCAAACGATGTAACCTCACTCATTTGTCAGAAAGAAGCCTAAGAGGCAAGTCAATACAAATTGAGAATAGAGAGATCTCTAAATCAAGAGTTGTAGCCATGCTGTCTCAGATTAGAACTGATCACCATATAGTTAAAAAAAGCCCAAAAAACCAAAAAAAACCTTGGAAGTACTCAGAAGAGGAAAAACAAAGGCTAACAGGCAGCATTGTTTTTCAAGACACATATTTAGAACATGAACCAGAAAAAGGAACGAAAAGAGCATTAACATGAAGTTCTCTCTTTCTGCCTGCCATGTGCTACAGCTGACCAAAAGAGCTAAGGTGACAGCTCAATCAGTCGGAAGAAAAGCTGTTACACAAAGATGCCTTAGTTATTTCACTGGAGTTATCCGAAGGAAAACCAAAGCTGTCAGCAATCACACAGTATAAATAAAGATGATATGCAAATATACTGATGACAGAAACATTTCAAACAATATTTACACAACTGGTTGTATATTAAGGCCTTTTTTTGCAAGCTTTGGTTTTTGTTTTAAGTCAGCTAGTAGATGAATACACAGAAACCAATGGCACTACACTTTTTTCCTGAAGGCACCAGGCCAGCTGTGATTCTCCATACAACCCTTTGAGATGTATATTTAAATGAATATTTATATTTTCTCTATGAAAATGGTATTTTTAAAAAAAAACTAGCAGATGTTACCACTTTACCAGATGGAGGTTTCTGTCCTGAATCAACACCCAGCACTGACAGTGCCCTGGTTCACTCTCCTCCCTGCCAGGCAGGCAGCAGTGAACCACAGCCCACAAGCCATGCCAGGTGGTGGCACCCATGACAGTCCCTAAGATTTGTTGAGATTTGGCTATTAGGACCCTATTACCTCAAAAATCTTTATTTAAGATTTTTAAGTCTTTTGAAAGGCAAACTTTTACTTCCAAGTGGCACAGACATCGACCTTTATTTTGTGAGACTGCTCTGTAATATGATCTCAAGGTGGATCCTTGAATTTACTNCCTAAATTGGAGGAGAATCTGTAGGATCTCTACTTTAGAGTACTGACCTTGCTTTGAGAAAGAGGTTTATGTAGAATCCTCCCAAGTTGCGCCCTCCACTCACAATGACTGCACATTTCAGTGAACACCAGCCTGGACAATGCTCGCTTTCCTCCCATGATAAAAGTACATAATATTTGATATATAAACTGACTACATAGAAAGACCAAGTCTCTTGCAAAGTTTCTCTTCCTCAGATAACAACTTTTGCAGCTCATGCTAAAAGCACATTGTCACTTCCAGAAACACGTGACGTTATCTATCCTCTTTTAGAACTTTTGCTGGAGAGCAGTTTTACAGAGCACATTGCCAAAGTGAAAAGCATCAACTACACCTTTCTATTTCTGTACAGAACTGCCAAGCAGTCTCATGCCTCCCAGACTGCCAAACAGCTGCTCTGCCAGCTCCCCTGGCCTTACGCAGCAGAAAGCTTGAACAGCAGGCAATTGTAACCGCTTTCTTGAGAAGCATGCTGTTTTACCAAGTTTCATCTCATCTCTCCAGCTCTCACACATTCCCTGTGTTCCTCCACTTTTTATATAGATCTTGTTCTGGTTCTTTTCATTCTCTATTTCACTGGCTCATCAGATAATCCCAAGCTAAGAATATTGCTTCTATTTTCCTTCTATGAGTACCCAACACACAAATCCAACACTGGATAAACTGTCATCTTTCAGATTAAAAGGGTTTATTATAAGTCAAAGATTTAAAACCAATAAACAACAAGAAAAACTACAAGAAAAACTACAGCCCCAGCTACACAATAAGATTTTAGTCTTAGAAACAACCACAGACAAAAGCCATAACCAGAAACTGTTTGGTTAGCCCAAATGCTAGTAGAACTGGTGCACCCAATTAGTTTAGCTAAGTATTTGTATCTTGTCTCTTTGAGGAAGAAGTCATTTTTCTGCAAAGCACTGAAAAGATCTTGTATGTGTGTCAAAATACAAATTCAGGCTCACCCTTCCTACACGCATTCCTATTTTTTGACTGTATCTGCACCTGTACTTCTTCAACACCACTGAAGGTAAGGACTGACTGCTTCTGCAAGGTAACACACATTCCTCAAGCACATAACCACGGACGTTAGGGTCTGGTATTTGCTTTGCCTAACCTAACTGCCTGGACTTTGTTTCATAATAAAGGAAGAGACAGAAATAAGTGCTGGGCACAGAAAAAGCAACAGCCTACCCTTCACTAATACCTTATTCAATCAATTACTATGCAAAATTAACCAACCTGTCTCACACTGGATGCTTATTTCTTCTGTTCTCAGTTTGTTACCAAAATCAGGAGTAGCGTCTAAATAGCTGCACACAGGCAAGAAAAAAAAATCATCTTGACTGCCCACACTGTAAGGCCCCAGGTTCATGGATGAGCAACAGAGACCAAAAGACGGAGGAAGCAGGAGTGCTGGAGCCCACACAAAGCCAAGGAAATGCAGCAGCCTTAATCTAGTCATGAGGCTCAGATACCCCCATCACTTCAGAAGAGCTCAAAGAGAAATGCTGCTCAGCCAGNGCAAATATACTGATGACAGAAACATTTCAAACAATATTTACACAACTGGTTGTATATTAAGGCCTTTTTTGCAAGCTTTGGTTTTTGTTTTAAGTCAGCTAGTAGATGAATACACAGAAACCAATGGCACTACACTTTTTTCCTGAAGGCACCAGGCCAGCTGTGATTCTCCATACAACCCTTTGAGATGTATATTTAAATGAATATTTATATTTTCTCTATGAAAATGGTATTTAAAAAAAAAAACTAGCAGATGTTACCACTTTACCAGATGGAGGTTTCTGTCCTGAATCAACACCCAGCACTGACGGTGCCCTGGTTCACTCTCCTCCCTGCCAGGCAGGCAGCAGTGAACCACAGCCCACAAGCCATGCCAGGTGGTGGCACCCATGACAGTCCCTAAGATTTGTTGAGATTTGGCTATTAGGACCCTATTACCTCAAAAATCTTTATTTAAGATTTTTAAGTCTTTTGAAAGGCAAACTTTTACTTCCAAGTGGCACAGACATCGACCTTTATTTTGTGAGACTGCTCTGTAATATGATCTCAAGGTGGATCCTAAAATTTACTGACTCAACTGCCTCCTAGTTCTACAGAGTTACAGGAATTGCATACACTTTTCTGCTATCACTTTAGACTGCCTGCTATTGCCAACATCTATGGGAGCGCCACAGCATTACTCCTTACAGCCACTCTGAAAAAAAAAAAAAAAACCAAACCAAAAAAACCCTAAAACAATAGTTGTTACAAGGGTTGGCAAGCATTGGAACAGGTTGCACAGAGACCTAAATTGGAGGAGAATCTGTAGGATCTCTACTTTAGAGTACTGACCTTGCTTTGAGAAAGAGGTTTATGTAGAATCCTCCCAAGTTGCGCCCTCCACTCACAATGACTGCACATTTCAGTGAACACCAGCCTGGACAATGCTCGCTTTCCTCCCATGATAAAAGTACATAATATTTGATATATAAACTGACTACATAGAAAGACCAAGTCTCTTGCAAAGTTTCTCTTCCTCAGATAACAACTTTTGCAGCTCATGCTAAAAGCACATTGTCACTTCCAGAAACACGTGACGTTATCTATCCTCTTTTAGAACTTTTGCTGGAGAGCAGTTTTACAGAGCACATTGCCAAAGTGAAAAGCATCAACTACACCTTTCTATTTCTGTACAGAACTGCCAAGCAGTCTCATGCCTCCCAGACTGCCAAACAGCTGCTCTGCCAGCTCCCCTGGCCTTACGCAGCAGAAAGCTTGAACAGCAGGCAATTGTAACCGCTTTCTTGAGAAGCATGCTGTTTTACCAAGTTTCATCTCATCTCTCCAGCTCTCACACATTCCCTGTGTTCCTCCACTTTTTATATAGATCTTGTTCTGGTTCTTTTCATTCTCTATTTCACTGGCTCATCAGATAATCCCAAGCTAAGAATATTGCTTCTATTTTCCTTCTATGAGTACCCAACACACAAATCCAACACTGGATAAACTGTCATCTTTCAGATTAAAAGGGTTTATTATAAGTCAAAGATTTAAAACCAATAAACAACAAGAAAAACTACAAGAAAAACTACAGCCCCAGCTACACAATAAGATTTTAGTCTTAGAAACAACCACAGACAAAAGCCATAACCAGAAACTGTTTGGTTAGCCCAAATGCTAGTAGAACTGGTGCACCCAATTAGTTTAGCTAAGTATTTGTATCTTGTCTCTTTGAGGAAGAAGTCATTTTTCTGCAAAGCACTGAAAAGATCTTGTATGTGTGTCAAAATACAAATTCAGGCTCACCCTTCCTACACGCATTCCTATTTTTTGACTGTATCTGCACCTGTACTTCTTCAACACCACTGAAGGTAAGGACTGACTGCTTCTGCAAGGTAACACACATTCCTCAAGCACATAACCACGGACGTTAGGGTCTGGTATTTGCTTTGCCTAACCTAACTGCCTGGACTTTGTTTCATAATAAAGGAAGAGACAGAAATAAGTGCTGGGCACAGAAAAAGCAACAGCCTACCCTTCACTAATACCTTATTCAATCAATTACTATGCAAAATTAACCAACCTGTCTCACACTGGATGCTTATTTCTTCTGTTCTCAGTTTGTTACCAAAATCAGGAGTAGCGTCTAAATAGCTGCACACAGGCAAGAAAAAAAAATCATCTTGACTGCCCACACTGTAAGGCCCCAGGTTCATGGATGAGCAACAGAGACCAAAAGACGGAGGAAGCAGGAGTGCTGGAGCCCACACAAAGCCAAGGAAATGCAGCAGCCTTAATCTAGTCATGAGGCTCAGATACCCCCATCACTTCAGAAGAGCTCAAAGAGAAATGCTGCTCAGCCAGTCCTGGACATGTGTGTTGCAGCATTACTAGCCACTAACAATTCCGCTAGTGTATAGACTACACTTCAAAAGTTTATTCAGCTCATAATTAAGTTCTCATAAGTACCCTTGAGTTAATTTAGAAGAGCATATGCACATGATGATGATGATGAGAGAGAGAGAATGATTTAGAAGAATAAATGCAGGAGTATCATTAAGGAGGCAAGCACTCCACAATTACAACAGTGGTAATCTTACAATAAGGTTGGGTGTTTTCTCATAATGTAACTCACCAGTGCAAGACTGGCATACACCAAAATACTGTGCAGTGTGTAATAATCCATTATAATCCATGCATTTTATGGCCTCTAAAGGGATCTTGCCACAACAGGCACCATATAAAACAAAATTCAATGTGAATGCAAAGCTACTTTCATATTTAAGCAGGGGCAAATCCATCAAACAAAGCTCAATAAAAATGACAGTAAGACTGAACTAACAGAGTTAACCATCATTTCAAAGAACAGTTTGAAGTCATCTTCAAGAGTACAGAGCTACTACATGGACTAGACACTTAACTTGCTGTGGCTTGGGGATCCTTCCCATCATTTTCAGAGAGACAGCTACAAAAACTTGTTGAAAATCAGAAGAAAATTAGATAGCCTTTCTGTTGCAGGTTTACAGTGAAGCAGCATCAAGGACAGTGTTGTCCCTTCACCCTGACACCTTCCACAGTTCATAGACTGACAATATTCTGTCATTTTTATTTCTTCAGGGACAATTCTTCCATAGATTTTAAAAACTTTTACATTTCAGGTAGTAAAAACCAGACGTCACTAGTGCAGGGCTCAACCCATTCTAGGACTTCTTATCTCCCAGTCCCTGTTGCTTTACTTACTAGTCTAACTTCTCACTAAAAAATCTCTGAGAAGAGGAGCAGCAGAATACTGTATTTAATCCATTCAGTTACTTAAGGTTTATAAAGAAAAAGTATTTCTCTAGCTAACCTAGACACTATAAGCACAAGACTGGGGGAAAAAAAAATCAAAGGACTTTATGAATGGAGGAAATAAAATCTCAAATGTTACCAGTGTCACATTTTTGACTATACATTTATATTTCTTATTATTAGCATCTTATGTATACCTCAAAGAAAGCAAACCAAAACTTCCAGTGGAAAATATAACTATGTAAATGGACATGGAGGAAATTCCCTTCCTCCTCAAAACCCACAACACTGTCTTATGACACCAGATCAATTTTCAACAAACCCAGTTGTATAAACTTCTTTAACCACCTATCTCGGTCACACACGTGGTTCACTTTAGAAGTTACAGAAGAGTACTCAACTTCTTGAACTCATCTGATATTAGGAAATGGGATTTGCAATTTCCTTTTGTCTGTAAAGCAAACTCCTCTACATAAGACTTTCATTCAAACACTACATACAAGAATTATGTCTCAACCAAAGGCAAAACAATGAGGTCTGTTTCATTGCCGTATATAACTATTTGGTCTGCCAAGAAAATAAGCTTCCTCAAAAAAAGAAAAAGAGAACTGTAGTTTGTGTTCATTTAGTCTCTCAACTACCCACTAAATCATATTCTTGCTAATGCCCTGGGAGAGAATTAAAAAACCCAACTAATAAATAAAAATATAACTATTAATAAACTAGCATGTATCACTCTACTCCTAGCAAAGCACAGAAATTTTAAAAGGATTTCATTTTTGCAAGATGAAAACATGTAAGAAGAAAATGAAGAAAATCACATATCCACTACGGATAGTTACTCTGGTTCAGGCTTTCATCTTTAAATATCTTCTCTTTGCCTTAAGAGATTGTTAAAAATACCTGCTATTTCTTATGTATGTACTTCTCCTTAAAGTTTCTGATTTGAATACCAAATACCTTATGTGCCAGACAACTGGTTTTTATAATAAATAAATACAAATTCTGAGGGGCTATCAGCTTGACATTGTTCTAAAACACCATACTTGTATGTTTTGCTTACTGAACAGATGTCATATATTCTGCTTTTAACTTCTAGTTATTTTTTCCTGTCATATATTAAAACATAATTATTTCCTGCATAGCAGGGTGCCACACAGCATTACTCCATGGTTAGCCAGTCTACTTGATGTATCAAATCAATGGTGTCAAAAAGAAAAGGGAAAAAAAAAAAAAAAGAACTAGAAGGAAAGTTAAAGAGCCTTACCAGCACTCAAATATTTTAACTTCCACAGCATAATTTTTTAGGTAACTTTTCTTAATCCTTTCTACTATTAACATTGTGCAACCTGAGGGCTTTCAACTGGCACACAAAACAACTAGATGTAATGAACCAAAAACAGGTGACTGGAAAAAGCCAGCATGGATTTACAAAGGGCAAATCATGCCAGCTAACCTAATTGCCTTCTACAACAAAATAATATCTTCTGCTAACATAGGGAGAGCAGTGGATGTTGTTTAACTAGGCTTCAGCAAAGCATGTGACGCTACTTCCCACAGCCTTATCCTTGACAAACTGGCAAGATACAGACAGGGTGGGTGGTCTCTGCGAGGTGCTCACAGGCCACACTCAGAGGGTCATAATCAACGGTTTTAAATCAAGCTGTCAGCCTGTAATAAGTCGCCACCCAGGGATTGATACAGAGCACCATGCTGTTCAACATACTCATAAGAGATCTAGGCGATGAGACCAAACGCAGCCTTACAAAAGTCTGCTCAAAGCATATCAGAAGGGAGAGCCATCTTACAGAGACTCGGACAGGATGGAAGAACAAGCTAGCAAGAGCAGTATGAAGTTTAATAGAAAAGTGTGAAGTCCTGCACCTAGGACAAGACAAAAAGCCCAGTACAGTCTAGGATCTGAGACCTGATAGCCCCAGTGGACAACAAGCTGAACATGAGTCAGCAGCACACTGCTGCAGCAACAAAGATATGTCAGATCCTCGGCTGCATCCACAGAGGCATTACTCACAGATATAGGGATCTGATCATCCTTAGCTAGTTAGTCGACTCAGCACTGGAGTGTCCAGTTCCAGTCCCCACAATTCAGAAAAGATGTGGACAGACCAGACAGGGTCCAAATGATGGCCACAAAGATGATCAAAGGGCTAGAGAATCTACCCTATGACGAAAGATGGAAAGTGTTAGACCTCTCTTCCCTGGAGAAGAGGAGGCTTAGGGAGGACAACATGGTGGTATGCCAGTACTTAAAGGGTGGCTACAAAGAAGGCAGAAGCTCTCTTTTCACAAGGATCTACATGGAGAAGATAGGCAGCAATAGGTAGAAGTTGCACTGGGAGATGTTTCATCTCATTTTTTACAGTGACAACTATAATTCACTGTAAGAGTCTCCCCAGGGATGTGGTAGAATCTCCATCACTGGAGGTTTTCCAGATGCAATTAAACAAGGTGCTAGATAAT
>WAAB01009987.1:45990-58879 GCA_013389865.1 Piaya cayana
AAATATTTTAACTTCCACAGCATAATTTTTTAGGTAACTTTTCTTAATCCTTTCTACTATTAACATTGTGCAACCTGAGGGCTTTCAACTGGCACACAAAACAACTAGATGTAATGAACCAAAAACAGGTGACTGGAAAAAGCCAGCATGGATTTACAAAGGGCAAATCATGCCAGCTAACCTAATTGCCTTCTACAACAAAATAATATCTTCTGCTAACATAGGGAGAGCAGTGGATGTTGTTTAACTAGGCTTCAGCAAAGCATGTGACGCTACTTCCCACAGCCTTATCCTTGACAAACTGGCAAGATACAGACAGGGTGGGTGGTCTCTGCGAGGTGCTCACAGGCCACACTCAGAGGGTCATAATCAACGGTTTTAAATCAAGCTGTCAGCCTGTAATAAGTCGCCACCCAGGGATTGATACAGAGCACCATGCTGTTCAACATACTCATAAGAGATCTAGGCGATGAGACCAAACGCAGCCTTACAAAAGTCTGCTCAAAGCACATCAGAAGGGAGAGCCATCTTACAGAGACTCGGACAGGATGGAAGAACAAGCTAGCAAGAGCAGTATGAAGTTTAATAGAAAAGTGTGAAGTCCTGCACCTAGGACAAGACAAAAAGCCCAGTACAGTCTAGGATCTGAGACCTGATAGCCCCAGTGGACAACAAGCTGAACATGAGTCAGCAGCACACTGCTGCAGCAACAAAGATATGTCAGATCCTCGGCTGCATCCACAGAGGCATTACTCACAGATATAGGGATCTGATCATCCTTAGCTAGTTAGTCGACTCAGCACTGGAGTGTCCAGTTCCAGTCCCCACAATTCAGAAAAGATGTGGACAGACCAGACAGGGTCCAAATGATGGCCACAAAGATGATCAAAGGGCTAGAGAATCTACCCTATGACGAAAGATGGAAAGTGTTAGACCTCTCTTCCCTGGAGAAGAGGAGGCTTAGGGAGGACAACATGGTGGTATGCCAGTACTTAAAGGGTGGCTACAAAGAAGGCAGAAGCTCTCTTTTCACAAGGATCTACATGGAGAAGATAGGCAGCAATAGGTAGAAGTTGCACTGGGAGATGTTTCATCTCATTTTTTACAGTGACAACTATAATTCACTGTAAGAGTCTCCCCAGGGATGTGGTAGAATCTCCATCACTGGAGGTTTTCCAGATGCAATTAAACAAGGTGCTAGATAATCTCATCAAGGGTCCCACTCCTGCGGAAGTTTGGACCAGATCATAATTCAAGGTCATTTCCAACCTGGGGTGTTCTATAATTCTACAATTATAACTTATTGAATGAAATACAAAAGTTTTGTAGCTACTCTAGTTTCATTCTACCTTTTCATCCCCCAAGAGTGTAAACATCCCAAGACGATGTTGAAATCAGTGGGGCTGCTCTAACCTTCTTTTGGCAGGTTTAAGATTAGGGCCATTGTCCCACACCACTACCTATTTCTGCCTTCATTATAACTTCCTAAAACAGTCAAGAACAACATTCCATGTCATAGGCCACATCACTTTGACCACCCAAAAGTTTTTCTTTTGGTTATACAGACATTATAGTAATAGAGTTTGCAAGACTCTGTAAGGCTCATGGTATGGTAGCCTACCTTCAGAGATGCAATGATCTCATGTTTCTTAAATTTCTCTGCCTGAAGGAACTGAGAATAAAAACAAACCTATGAAACAAACTGATGTGACAGAAATAGAGCAGAATGACATACTTTATCTGAACTATTTTTAGAGAAATGTACTAAACCACTCAATTCTTCTTAAAAACATTTTTCTTTTATATTTTTGTCCCTTTTTCTTTAGCAATCAGCGGTTGCTGTTTTCTGCCTTCTTCCAAAGTAATTCACATCCAGGTGAATTAAAGAAATGAGATGTTCTTTTTCACCAGCATTCTCACCCTAGAAAGAAGGAAACAAGATGCAGAACTATTTCACTATGAACAGTCCACACCATTCCTAAATCATGTGTCAGCACATACAGTTTACGTAAACATTTAATTTGCTGTATTAGAAATACATCTAGCATGACAAATGACACACTAAAACCTTAATAAAAAGGTGCTAAGAAAAGAAGGCTGGTCAAATAAGATGCGTATCATAGTTCATTGTTGAAGCAGAGGAAAGATGAGAAGAGGCAGTATGCCTCACCAGGTAACCAGCATGGTCTCCTGAGTATCACTTTCTGAACTTTGCCAAGCAGACCTACTAATTTATAAATAAATAAATAAATAGGCTTTTCCTACTCAGCACCACTGAAGGCACTGCTTGCCACCAGGAAGCCAGGCTGGACGCTTACCACTCAGCTAACCAGAAGTCCCCAAAGAGACCCTGCAGGTCTGCTCAGGGGCTCACTACACTGACTGCAGCACCCACGGGATGATGGCTGTATGACCCCTAGGGTGGCAGAGGGGCAGCCTGGGAGACATCAACAAGATGGGCTCTGTGAGGCACAAGAAGTCACCTTGCTTCCTCCTTGCTAGCAGGGTAACAGCAATGAATCACTCAACCTCCATAGTATCCGCTTGCTTAGAGTGTTCACATGAGCAAAACAGAGGCAAGTAAAAAGCCAAAATGCTGTCTCTTGCCAAATATGGTAAGAGTTAAGTGAGGAGTTGAGCACGCTTCATTGATAAGGAAAAGGCCAACTTTCTGTATACAGGCCATCGAATATCACATATTTTCTGTTCTAGTCCACAAGGCCAGGCTGCATGTAGAACAGCAGCATTTGAAAATGGTGTGGAGAACCTACAGTACCACTGACTAAACTCCAGAAACGAGAAGTTCTTCAGACCACACAAGAGTGATTTTTAGAAAAGATGTCTCTCTTTAATGCAATTCAAGGATCCAAGTTTTTAAACCACTGGGTTTTATAACTCTAAACTCCTAATTTTGAATATCTCTTCCTGTGACCTGAAACAGTGATGTCACTGTACTATCATTAGAGTTACAGGTTCCGAGGAGTTACAGGTTCTGAGGAGTTACAGGTTCAAACTTGATCACTGCGCATAGGATGATGACTTTTTAAAGCATCTCTGCACATATGAACACAAAAAAGCACTAACATGAGAAGAAAAACTACACAGCCTATATATTTCACCACCTGTACCTACAAATATGTTTGTTCTGGTTTCTGGGAGGTGTTTGGTTTGGGTTGGGGATTTTTCTGTTTTTCTTTTTGTTTTCAATAGGCAATGCCAGTATATTTTCAACTAACCTGAAAGGACAGGGAGTCTGTATAGACAGCATAACAGAGCATTGATGTAACAGAACAAAACTTTCCGAATGCCCACATTGTTTGAATTCAGAAGCAAAAGGGGTGCTGCCCTCTTCTCTTGCCAAAGGCTGAAAATTACATATACAGATTCCAGCAGAAGATTTGTGACAGTTTAGCAGAAATAATGATAGCCAGTTCATCAAATGGCTGCCAGGTACAAAGGCTTTTTATATCTCTTACTCTTGCTATCTGAATGATGCTTTTTAGAAAGAAAAAAAATTAATTTGCTTTGTATGGACTTCACAGTCTCAAAGCTTTTCTTCTTTCCCCATTCCCTTCCTCCCCTCCAGCAAGAAGTGATTGCATAAAGGAAATAGGAGTGTCAGCTTTGGAGTCACTGGCCAGATGTCCCTGTGCACTGGTCAGAATTTACCACAAAAATTGTACTTCAAACTTGATATATTTTAATGCTTTTGGTCTTTCACATGAAGTCTGAGTAATGCTTCTGCAATTACAGTTGAGCACAGCCTTTATTAAAAACTAATTAGAGTATCGGAGCAGTTCTCTTTGGATTTTTTTTGATTTTTTTTCTCATAATTTTCAACAGTTATTTTTTATACTTTTGAAAGCTGTAAGGCAAAGCTTGTACTTGCTTCCACAATTTCAAGAAACACAAGTAAGGATTCAGTTCTGTTCTAACTTACTTCCTGAAAAATAAATATCTGAATAACCTCACAAAATGTGTGCCATAAAACATTGTTTACTTGAAAGCAAGAAATGCGGCCTCTCTTGGAACATAATCTCTCTTGACTATTTACAACTCTTAAGCTTACTCCTTCACATTGTATTAAATTCAGAGGAACAACTGAGGCATCTCAACAAGCCTTTTCCAACCACAATATGGCTTGCTGAAGCTGCTAAATGCCTTCCAAAATTAGACATAAAAGTTAACAAAACTATGACAAGAAACAACAAATACATACTCATAGGGAAAATAAAATAAATAAACACCATGTGACTGGATAATTACGTAGACAAAATATGATTATCACAACAGCTTCTGCACTCACATTTCCAGAAATACTGTCATCTGCATTGCAGTGCTGTTTAAAGTGATTTTTTCTCTTGTATATCTCTCTCCATTATTTCACTCACATCTAATACTGTTGCATTATTGTGCTATGTAGTTAACAGCCAAGCCACATGAATTTTTCCCAGAATCCAAAACTGTAAGACACAGACTTTTTTATGATAGTCATTATCTTATACATGTTTTCAACTGTGTCTTATTATGGAGATGTAACTGGAGCATTTCAAGCTTTGTTACACAGATTCACTGTTTGAAATGCAACATACTGTGAATAATAAACATATAAACATACTATTAGAGGTCACCATGAGCTGTTGAAAGCCGCTCCAAACCTGCAATGCAACTGGCACACACAGATGCAACTGGAGGATTCTAGTTTAGGGAGCAAAGACAAACTGCAGTGAATCATACAGCATTGCACGTCCCTGAGAACTCAGTCCCTTCACAGCCCACTAGCTACAGAAGACCCTGTGACAGACACGGTCCCCTGCAAAATACCAGCACCTGAGTTTCTTAGTAAATGATGCTCTTCATGTCTCCTATTGTATGACGATTATCTTTTATACGTGAAGGAAGACTGGTCATACCTGAAGGACTACATTCTCTATTGATAGTTCATCATATTTGGAGCAGTAAAAATGACAGTAGTGAAGTCTCAGGATGAAGTTTGTCACTAATAAAAAAGGAACAAATACCAAAAAGTCTACATCTGGCAAAAAAGGAGGGTATAACTAGTTCTGATTCTGTTTCTCTTAATACAAGACCTGGCACAAACTGTGTCATCAAGCCACCAATCTGCATTTATGAAGTTTAGTGATTGATAGGAATGGTTGGACTTGATGATCCAGAGGGTTCTTTCCAACCTAGTGATTCTATGATTCTAAGTTAAAAGCCTATTATATCCGCATTATCCTCACTAACTTCCTTATTTGTGAGACAAGTTTTGATGAGGGACAATGAAATATAGTTTATCTGGATGGAGTTTCTGATAGCCTTGGCCAACACAGGTACATAACAATCTGTTATAGGGCAGAAAACATTATTTTATTTCTTTGGTGCTTCCTGTACTCATACATGAATTTCAATTTAAAAGATTAATTATTTTACAAGGACCTGGCACAGCTTGGAGACTTAAACTTGCCAGAAAAGACAGAAAACTGCAGAGACCTGAGGGAAACACACTCAGTGATGGAGTCAAGCAAGGCAGCAGCACCCAATTACATCACACTGTTTGGAGTCCACTCTGTGGTTTTGTAACAAAGTAGGCTTAGAGAACAAAGGATACAGTACCGCTACACCAGACTTCCAGCAAGGTAGTTTTAGCCTTGGCCCCAAAAGCTTAAAATCTTTTAATAAGATTTAAATTTCATAACAACATTCAAAGCTCAAAGAACATTCTGTCAATAGTAGCAAAGCTAGAGCCTCCTACTTCCTTCAACCAAAAAGTAACACTGAAATCATTAGTTAAATTCCTCATTCCTAGTAAGGACCTCACCTTAGCGTTGTTCCTCTCTTCTAGATGTTCTTAGAATCAAAAGAAAAAGCTTCTTAACTACCATTGCAAGCAGTGGTACAAGAAGAAGGAGCAAAGAAATTGCAAACCTCTCTATTTCTAAATCAATCAAATAGTACTTGCTTCTTTCTCTACAATGAAGAGATCATGACAACAAGGCATAGAAGCTTAAGTCTTCTCTGTAAGTTATGAAACTATAGTCTATACATACTAATTTAGGGTGACATAACTTATTGATACAGGGATACAGTACAATTGATACATTAATATTTTTCAGACATTTGGTTTCTTTGGAGGTTAGGAGGAATTACAGATGGCAGCTGCTCCACAACTTAAAAAAAACAAAANAATGTTTTTCTAGAAAATAATAGAACACACAAAAAATATATATTAAGGACTTGGCAGAAAGATGATGTAACTGTATTATCTAAATGATATTCCCATCACACCACATGAACATGCTTGCTTTCTTTTGGAGGTCCTAAGAATGTTGTTTAACAAAGGACATCAAGGAAAGAAAAAGGCTCTTCTTCACTGTTAAAATGTAGGTCTTTTTGCTGAAAGTATCCACATGAAAGAAGATTCCCCTCTTCCTCTGATAACTAGCCAGCCCTTAGAAAAGTGCCATGCCTTTCTGCAGCCTGTTACCAATATGTCCAAAATGCTCCCATTAAAGTACAGACACTTTCTCCCTAGCTTTTTTTCACTTCTCAGTATTTCACTCACCATCATACTATAAGACAATCAAGTATCCTGGCTTATTTTTACTTTTATAAAAAGGGAGGATAAGCCCAAAGTGTTGAATGTTTCAGTAACCACAAAGGAAAACGGTACTTAATGTTTATTTAGATCTCTTGACATCTCACCCTGTACTTTCTGAAGGGTATACTCATATTGTGGAAAATGCAGAATTAAAATCTTTCATTGCAGATGTAAAAATGGACTCTATTTACCTGAGAACGTTATGCTATAGTCTTAAAAGCACAATGCAAATATACTTCTATTATATTCGTTCTAGTTTTAGGGGTAATGGTTTTAAGTTGGAAGAGAGTAGATGTAGATTAGATATTAGGAAAAAAAAATTTACCGTGAGGGTGGTGAGGCACTGGAACAAGTTTCCCAAAGAAAGTCAGAATGCCTCATTCCCTGAAGGCATTCAAAATTATGTTTGAACTGATCTAGTGGAAGATGTCACTGCCCATGGCAGGGTCTTGGAACTAGATGATCTGTAAGGTTCCTTCAAATGCAAATCATTCTGGAATTGATTTCTACTTAATGTCAACACTGCTGCATCTATGTAAATGCTATAGATAGGAAAAAATAATGAGTAAAACATGAAATAAAATGCCTATACATAATTATGATGTATGATTAGAACAGTTACTTAACACCTAACAATTTCAACAGGAGGCAGTGAAGGTATTATATTCAAGTGACAGGAAACTAGATTACAGGAAGCTATCTCCATAATTATCAAAAGAAGGAACTAATAAAATTTCTATTCCTAATTTTCTATATAAAATTATTCATTAACAGTGTATTAAAATGCATTCCTCTCAAGCAGTCATTTCTTTACAACCTACTTTCCTAAGGGAAGACCGTTGATCAAAGAGTAACTTGGAAATAAAAGTACACACCTGCTTACAGAGGGTGAGGGGAAGAGAGGGAGGAAGACAAAAAAACCAAACTTCATTAGTAAACAGAGGTTATGAAAGGAGGTTTTACATGCTTAATGACAGTCTGAGTCACAATAGGCACATGACACTTTTCAAACTTCTATTTAGGATTCTGTGTGCATGCACACATTCTCCCTAAACAAAACAACACATTCCTCTGCACAGATGCTTTACAAGAAGGTGTCCAGGAGTAATTACTTACTAGATTAATCCATTATAGCTACCTAACTGCACCACAAACTAAGAAAACCAGAGAAAACACATACTCAGGACTACCACAGAATTTTTTCTATTTTTACATTTATCACTGCTAGCGACTCCAACTTTGAATTGGGACAGTTTGCGTGGAATCTTTTGTACAGACACAATATCTCACAATGGCAAAGAACTGAATTTGGCATTTTGATTAACAGCCTTTGATGAAGCCAACTGGCACCGGCTGGAGTCAATTATTTGAAATTTCCACCACCACCCCCCAATCACCTTTGCCAAAAGAAAGCTCTTCAGCTGGTCAGTTTTCTAGGAAAAACACCTACTGGCTGTCATTTGAATGTAGCAAGCATCCATCAAAAGAATATCAAGAAAATAACCAAGACAAAAATATTGCTTAAATAAACATAACATGAGTAAATAGACATAATATGTAGCAATTATTTAGCTCCCCAGGTATATCAGTACGCATTTTATTCTTCCCATATTTTTTCCTAAGTTCTGCATGACATGTGGCAACTCCTATAGAATAAATGTGTGACCACTTTCATTTTTTCTTCTTTTGGAGAAAAATCTGTGGGCTTAATTTTCAGCCTAGATATTTTTCATATGATTCTGCAGTTGAGCTGACTTGCTAATGAACAAAATGAAGACTGTACAGATGCACTAAATGAAAAGAAGAAAACAAAAGCCATTAATTTTCTAGCACAAAAAAAAAAAGAAAACTTGGTGGAAAACTGGCAGAAATTAAGAATCAAAAGTATTTTCAGTTCAAAGGTTTTACAGCATTATTATTTACAGCATTACTGAGCAACAAAGCTGGTGAAGGGGCTGGAGAACAGGCCCTATAAGGAACAGCTGAGAGAGCTGGGGTTGTTTAGCCTGGAGAAGAGGAGGCTGAGGGGAGACCTCATTGCTCTCTACANCCAACCTGGTTATTCTATGATTCTATGATTATAAATCTGATGATAATCTGGCATTTATCTTAAGAGTTTAAAGAACCGAGATTACAAAAAAGGATGTCACGGCATCTTGCATATTTTTTTTAACTTCCCAAGCCTTACAACTGGGGAGAGTGCAAAAATTTTTTAATGTCCAAGATGGGAGCAAGCTCATGAAAACACAATCATTTCCCATTTCTGGAACATATAAGGATCAGGCCTGATGATGCAAATCACGGGATACAACTTTTGTTTCCCCATCAGATGGTAAGTCTGCTATCAAAAAAAATTAGGTTTTCTATTTCTTAAGACGTAAGAGTTAGAAAAAAGGAAATTTTAAGAAATACTGCAACGTTTTTCTCCCCAGCCTATACAGACCTTATACAAATCACTGCTTGCAGATGACAAGATCTTATTACTTCTGTGTTAAGCTAGAGCTCAGTCTGTTCCATTACATTCATGGAAGTTAATTTTAGTCATGATTGCAATTTGCAGATAAATCTACACTGACAGCTCAACTGCCAGATTTCACAACCAAAAATTCAGAGTTTCTGCATGTTCAGTGATGTACAATAATTGTGATTCATCACACAAAGACTATGAAAAATGTGAAGAAGGGGCAATTACTGATGTGTCTTAGATAGTAATGCCCTTAAAACAAAAACCAAATTTACTATTGTTAGAGCTATCCTCGCTGTTCATCACAGAAGACTGTCCTTGCTTTCTCAGCACAGCTCCTCAAGTACAGCTATACCAGGTTCATAGACTCCACATCTAGCACAAATACCACCATCACTGTTCCTCACCTTCCTATGTCACAATCAGGATGAAGACCTTTTCTGTCTTACTAGTAACCAATTCTTTTTTAAAAAAAAAAAAAGAAAGGACCATTAAGAAATAAAGTCATGCATTTGATGTTGAAGGCTGAAACGTCTAAGATTAAGTAGCAGATGAAAAAAACTGATGAAAACCAAGCACGAAATCAATAAACATGCAAAAATAGCAGATAATAGCCTCAAGTTACAGAAATTACATATTCATCTCATGAAGGATTTGATTTACGGAAAATAAAAGTAAACTCAATGCAAGGTTGTCCTCAAAGCAGAAAGTTTTGTGCTCAGAGGCCTACAAATAACCTTCTTAATGTTAGTAGAATAGTGCCAGTCCTGAGCTGCACAAATAATGAAATGGAAGTCACCAAGTGAAAAAAAGAGAAATAACAATGCTGGCTATACAAGCAAGGATGGGACAAGGGAGACAATAAGAAGGCATTGACAACAAGAATAACTTCATAAGCCAAGGCTTAATCTTTGTCTTTCTTGAAGAAATTCTAAATAGCCTCAAAAAAACTTGTACTTCAAGAGTTACCAACCTAGAAATAATTATGTCCTTTTAAGGAATGTCCACAGTAAGTTTCAGGTAGACGATAAGGCTTTAAAATTACTATAAACAAACTTAAGACAGTGACCTTCACATCATGAAAAATTAAGGCAACGTGAACAGAAATCTTAGACAAATTCCTACGAGAGCATTTAGAAACCTCAGAAGGAACCTTAAAAGTTCACCCTATCTTATTTACCATCATTAACCATCATCAAAAAGACCCAAAAGCTGCAATGAGTACATTTGTGTACATAAGGGTAGAGTGTATCTCCCCGGCAGAGCAAAGTAAAGTCATCATGAAGGACATGGCCACCTTGAACACAAAGCATAAGTACCAGTTAACCTCACCAACAGCTTCAGTGCTCTGACTCTGAGCTCCTTTATCTTCATTTCATCACTGTCTCATTCTCTCTAGACTGCTTTGCTACAAGTGGACCAAGGGAAGTTATGTATTCCCAGGTACATTTTGTTCACACATAGCTAATGCAGCTTGTACATGTGTCCATACCTTCAGAAGGGAATATTATAAATAAATTAATGTAACACAAATCATAATCAGCCCTATTGCCCCCCTCACATCTTCCTTTTTGAGATCAGCACATTGCAAACAACGTGTGTCTCCATGGCAGGGCCAGAAACTGAGCTACAGACAGAGTTCAACAGAGGTAAAGGTTCAACAAGGTAAGGCAAAAAAACCCTGATCCATGGCACTCCTGCTTATTCACAAGGCGACTGTTCTCTGCAAAGAGCCTCAACTGGCATCGCACCAGCTCCTGCTCCTTTTCTGGATGATGGAGGCCCCAGCACAGGGTATGGGCTGAGCCAGCCCTGCCAGCACTGGGGCTGCACGCCAGCTCCAGCTCAGCCTTTCAAATCCTTCCTCCCATGAGGAGCCCACTCGCTTTTTCTGTTTCCAAGATTAGCTCATCCTAAAGAGCACAATGTCTTCAAGTCTGGAAGGTGCCCATGGCTGTTTTGCAAAGGTACAACCACACTTAAAGCCCTCAGAAAGAAAATACGAAAAAAAAAAATAATCATCATCAAAGCCTTCAAGCACTTTGTGGCTCAGGAGGATTTCTTGATTTCTTTGATTTGGCATCACTATAGCAGTCTGCAGTAGTGTTCCAGGACTTGTTTCTAGGGCCAGCAATAAAAATCTCCTACAGGTTTTTAGCTCTATAGTGGATGCCTATGTCCAATCATATTAAAAGTCTATTATTTCTTCCATTAACTACATCTCTTAGGTAGGGAAGCTATTATGAAAGGAGCACACTGCAGGTCACTTATGTCAGATTATTAATGGCTTTTCCAACTTCAGTGTCAAGACCTTCCCCCCACCTAAAATCTCAGTCCTTCTCTAGCACATTAATAAGCAAGTTGACAAATGGCATATTCTAGAGATTTCAGATGTTTAGGTTTTTGATCTCTCACCACAATGGCAGATGTGTTATTAACTCTAACCTGACCTTTTGTTTCTTGAACAACAGACAAAAAAATGCTGGGTCTGCAGTTTGGTGGGAGCTTTTTTTTTGGCAGTTCCTCAATAATTCACAAGTAGTCCAGCTACGTTATAATCCAAGAGGCTAATCTCTATTTACAGTTATTTATGAGCCAACACCTTCTCTGCAGAGATTACATATTGCATGCAATTACCCACTGACGTCCCCATCACTAGGGACAGGGGTGACAGGACAAGGACACTCAAAAGACATGTTAAAATTGGGGCCAGCTGCAGAATGAACCTATGTCTCTGTTACATCAGTAGTCCTTCTCCTTCTTTTGCACCCCTCTGCCGAGCTGCAGGCACCAGTTCTCATATGAAACGCCAGCAGCAGCAAAGGAGGAAGACATAAGCAAAAATATAATTTTACTTGTACAGGACATTTTAGATTAATTCATTCTCATAGCAGCATAAAAGAATAGCCTCTGTTTCCTCTCATACAGCAAAGTCTGAAGATAGGAAATTTTGAGGTTCTAATGATGAGACCAACCCTGTGTTCAAACCATCAGCAACAGCTCAGAGTCATTTGATTGAAAAACAAACAAACCAACGGTTCTACCACTTGTGGATAAAGGCCATCCATCCTGTGGAGGTCCCTACAGAAACCTGTACACTCACGCCAGTTTACTAAGGCTTGCAGAAACCCAGAAGAGAAGAACACCTTGTGTGCTGTTATTTACTGCTCATGTATTTTTCAAGTTACGACATTAAAGCAACCAAAGGTACTTATCATGGTGCTGGATACAAGTGGAAAGAATGGCTGAACTTTGGAATTATCAGTTTAAAAACATTCTGAAGTGTTTTTCATACTGCTGTGATATTTTGAAGTTGGTTTTTTTTGTAAAGAACAAATGAGGAGAAGGGAGGGCTAAGATTTTTTCTCTGATTTTGAATACAGGAAACAGAGAAATGCACAATATAAAGATAAACTGACTTTTCAAATTCACCCATAAAATGCCCATTAAACAGCAGAATCATTTTACTCTTCAGCTGCAAGTAGGAATGAGATCAGCTTTTACCTAAACTCAAAATAAACACTTGCATCCACTGGCTACCTTCTGAAAGTTCAAAAACTGCTCTCTGACATGTGAGCATCTCCTCCTATGGATAAAATGAAGTTGTTTTGCCTTTCCTAGAGACACTTCTTCCTCTCAGTGGCCATGTGTTTGTTCTTACTGTCAAGTATCACTCTGCATAATGCACAAGGCTTGTGGCTACTGGGAGCATTTAGCAGGTAAACATCATCTCAGAAGCCTTTACTTCAATGGTAACACAGCTCCACAGATCACTGCTAGTTATAACAAGTACTCTAATATTGACGGCGGGAGCAAGATGAACC
>WAAB01009988.1:0-17596 GCA_013389865.1 Piaya cayana
CAGACCACACAACTGGTGAGAGACAGCTTCCCATAGACCAGATACACAGACAGCTTCTTTCACTGAGTAGAAGAGTCAGAGATTTGCCAACATCACTCAGCCTTATTACAATATAGTAAATGCAGTGCTGCAAGTGTTTCTGCTTCAAAGTGACGCCAGTGACACTTTTTTTGGTGAGCCTTTACCTTGTGGGAAGAACGAACTTAGTTGCCAGTTAATCTACATTTTTTATAATGCAAAACTGAGCATTCATGTTTCATTTAGTTCAACCTGCTAAGAATGCGTATATGATCAACCCAATCTTATTCAGCTTTCTGAACTGTACAAACCTATTGAATGCCAGGGATCAAAAGCTGTCCCTTAAGAACAAGGCTCTAGAACATGCAGTACTGGAAAGGTATCATTATAACTTGCCTGCTTATACTTGGTAGGTAAAAAAAAAAAAATCAGAAATTTCATTAATGTACATCCTAGAACAACACTTCATAAGAAAATGTAAAAAAAAAAATCCATTAGATTTCATGTTTTATTACAATGAACCATATTTCAAACTGTAAAATGAATCAAATACTTACAGGTCTTTAGGGGTCTAAGCAGGCATTTGTAAACAACTTTGTGGTTTGAAAGCTTGACAGTGAAGGCATGGTAGCAGAGCCATTCTGCTGCCTCAGAAGGGAACATACCAGATGCACCTTTGCTACCTAAAGCAACCCCTAGAGACAGAAAAGGAAAATAATGTCACTGAAAATTATAAGCATTAAGAACTGTCTGACCTCTCCTCTCTTTCTAAAAAGAAGTCACTCCAATATTTTTTACTAAAAAACTATGTAGTCAATGAAGTCTCCTACGTCAGCAGAGGACTAAAAACTAGAACCTGAAATATTTCAGTATTTTCGGGAAACAGAGTTTAAAAAAAATGCACTGCAATTCCTATAATCCATTCTGTATTATTCACTCTTGATCTTTATCTCAAAATGGCATGATCTGACTGTGCATTTGAGACATTTTGTTAAAAAACCAAAAAGCCAAACCCAAACACCCTACTTCGTAGTCATTAACGCACTATACCTGCATTTTTTGCTTTCAGGATAGAATAGCAGCATGAAGCAGTCTCAGAGATGATCCGTAGGAAGAAATAAGGGTTGTTGCTAACTTGCTGGTTGAAAGGAAGTTGGAGAACACAGGCATGGAACCTATGCACAAAAACAGCCTGCTGAATTACAAGTCATTTGCAATTCTAAGCAAAACCATGAATACACAACTCAAGAACTATACAGTATATAAGAGTATCAAATAGCCTTTAGCTGTACCAACACTGTCAACGTATGATGCCTCTCCTATATATAGACATCCCTGAAGTGTCAGACACATATGATATTTGTAAATTCTCTCCTGAAAGGCCTTGTAGCTGTCTACAAGTTAAAGATAAACCACACATCCTCACCAATTCCATATCACAGACCATGCAGCCAGAGAATACCCACATGAGAGTGAGAGAGGAATTAAAAACAAAACCCCACTACAAATTTGACAATAAACAAACAATTACTTGGTGTTGCAAATAATTCAAAGTGTTTTCTCCCACCCTACTTGTCGGTTTTGCTTTCTTTCTCTTATGCTTGTTTAAAACTTTCACTTCCTCTGCTGGTCAAGAACAGCTGACAGAAACCAAGATATTACCAGCTAAGGAGTAATTGAGCCATCATCAACAGCTAAAAAACTGCAATTAACTTGGTAGAATGAAACTTCACATTAAGTAAAGTTATGCAGGTTAAAGTTCTACATGATCTTACTAGATATAAATTTCTAAATATAAACTCGCTAATGGGTGATAAGGCTTCTTGTCATCCTCCTGAAGCAAACCAGACTGCTTTTCTTGAGGTCAGCCTGAGGTCAATACCAAGAGATGCTGAAAATCAACGTAGTAAAGTGTCATTTAAACACTTAGGTCAATATAATTCTGAATCTAGTAATACTATGCAAGAGCAGTGTTGAAACAAGAATAATGTTACTTACTACTGACATTTACCAGAGTACATTTACACAGCATACTTTTCCCTAATCCATAGCTCCTCCCTGTGTCAAGGAAGAGCAGTGAATATTCAAAGTTATAGCAGAGGTGACCTACCTGTAAGCCTGAAGTAAAAATATTTTGTAGATATTAATTAAAACTGTTCTAAGGCAGTTGATCTAGAAGAAAACAGAACAGAAACAGAGCTAGAGGAATATTTTAGTGTCACAGTCAGATTTATTCAAGCTCAACAGCATAAGAAGATTTAGAGATCTAGAGAAAAAAACATGTCATGCAAAACTTCGAAGATCTCTTTCATGTACATAAGTTATACACATAAGTTAACAATGTTGTGAAGGCTCAGTTCTGGAAGGTGCTGAGACCCCACATTTTCGTTGATACCAGCATTTACAAGTTAAGTGGATTATCTCTCAAAATCAACTCTTTATCTTAGAATTTAAAGCAGTTTTAATGTTCTTTTTAAATAATCGCAACATTCCTAAACATCCATTTCCATATTCCCACCTGTAAGTCAAGAAATAAACAATGGCATTTCAGTTTGAGGACAGTAATCAATTTGTTTCTCATGTTTTTCCCAGCTGTTATACTTGAATTGAAGGAAAGACTTGATCTGATAGAAGTACAAGTATAACTAGAAAAAAAAGGAAAAAAAAGTAGTTAAACTCCATTGCGTAAGAGATTAAATTCTGTAAAGTAAGCCTCATTTAACTTCTCATGTTATAGAGATTGCTTGCTAATCAGTGAGCCAGTAGCTAAAAGACTATTATAACTAATTCAGTTTAGGAAAAGACTAGACATTGTGGCATTAACACTATTAGCTAAGGAACAACTAACACCAGTATCTCACGGCTGAATAATTCACCTTGCTAAAAAAAAAAACCCAAACCAAGGAATAATCTCAAACACAAACTGGGTGTATTTCTAAAACACATCACCTAGCCAAATCACTATTAATGACTGCAGTGACAAACAGTTTATACTTTGTGGTCCATGCAGTGCAGGAGCTTAGGCTGGAAGCCACCTCCCTTCACCCTGGCGTTCCAGTTGCTTTTGATAAGCTTGACTTCAGTAAGGCAACCTTGTAACAAACACCCTTCTGAATAGTGTCTCCCAGACCAGTAGCACCAGTGCCCTCATCAATATAAACTGTTTCTTTCAGAAATGCAGCCAGTGAATAAATCTCTTATGCTGTTGATTTTAATCCTCTGTTTTTACAGAAAATCATGTCATGTAAATTCCTTTCCTAAGATGACCAAGTTTTTCTGTCTTGGAAAACTACTGAAGCACTTCACCACTCTGGTGATGGAAAACCTCCTTCTCTTTTCCTGTTTGAATATATGCATGGGCCGTTTATACTAAATATGGTCAACAACACAGCAATATTGTCTTTCAATTTAAACAGCTCTTTCTTGTTAATCTTCAGCAAATGTCTAATGCCATCTCTGGTAATCCATATAAAGGATCTACAGAGCTTTTCAGTAGGACACACTGTCCCATCCCAAGTTCTAGGCCACTTGAGGAGGCTGAGAGGAGACCTCATTGCTCTCTATAACTACCTGAGGGGAGGTTGTAGAGAGGAGAGTGATGGATCCTTCTCCCAAGTGACAGGGGACAGGACAAGAGGGAATGGCCTCAAGCTCTGCCAGGGGAGATTTAGGCTAGACACTAGGAAAAAAAATTTCACAGAAAGGGTCATTGGGCACTGGAACAGGTTGCCCAGGGAGGTGGTTAATTCACCTTCCCTGGAGGTGTTTAAGGCACAGGTGGACAAGGTGCTAAGGGGCACGGGTTAGTGTTTGATAAGAACAGTTGGATTCAATGATGTGATGGGTCTCTTCCAACCTGGTTATTCTATGATTCTATGATTCAGAATGCTTTGTAGTCAAGTTTGCTAGTTTAAAAAGAGGTTACTTCTTGCCAGTGCTGCCATCTGAAGTGTACCAGAGGGAATATCTCTGATGTTGAAGGGATTTCCAGCCCCTCTAGTCTGTACAAAATCAATCCAATCTGCAATTTATGTAATACTTCCTACTTCTTTTAGGACAATACAAAAAAAAAAACCCTATTTCAGAACAATAAATGGAGTTACATGACATCAGGTACAATATAGTGCATAATGGTGGAAGAAGATGAACTGAGGTGATTAAATAAAGTTTCTCAGAACCACAGACACTATACAGTATATGACTTCTGGTCACTAGTAATCTGTGCCGCATTCAGTTGTGTTAATTCTATGCATGTTCCACTGGGATGGAATGAAGAAAGTAGCAGGCTACACAGCATAACGAAAAGTTTGTATTACTGTATAAGAAACAGAATTCTAAGATCTATTTTGCAGTTAACTCAACTACACCACTCACAAGACAGCCTTGTTCTTCTCATACTAAGCACAAAATACTGTAAAACTGACATTGGAGTATACAACTCTACTTACCTGGAATAATCGCAGTAAACCTCAAGTGTCTGAATATCTAATAACAAACCACACCATGGGATTAAACGACAATCTGGCAGCTGTTTAAATTTGGAACATCCTGGGATATCATCAACAGGAAAATTCACGACTGTCTTATTGGGATTTATTAAAAAGCCATACTCAGGAATACCTGTTGCTAGAGTCCTAAAGCAGATATAAACAGTTAGCCTACGTCCCCTCCCAAAAACCAAACAAAAAGCCCCAACATGCTTCAAGTATGATATTGCATAAAAGGACAGAAACTAAAGAGTAATGGGAACAACAGCCAACTCTTTAGGTTAAGAAACACAATTAGAAATTAACAAAACTGAGGACATCAAAGGTAAATAAATGTATAAATAAATACATTGAGGATATGAGGATAATGGAGGAAAGCTTTTACATACTAACACAAATTAAGAACTTAAGCGATGAAGCATTTTAGACAAGCTACATAAACCAGTCCTCAGAGAAACCGCTGAGATCAAAATCACTGGAAAAAGATGAAAAGTTACTCGTTTGAAATTTAACAAATCCAAAGAGAATCCACATTTATCTGATGAAGTTTTGAACTTTCTTCACAAAGTTTTCCCTAAGAATATTTTCATTGTCAGAAAGTCTGTTGATTACCTACTACAGATTGGATCAGCAGTATCATTTCATGGGCAAGCAACAGCTTATCTTAATTATTAATGTGCAGGTTTCATTCTTCTAAAGAGTGAGAGGAAGAGGTAGGATCTTCTTGTTGCTGATTGACAGTCACCATGTTGTCTCTTCAAAATTAATTTCTTGAGTACCCCAGTTCTAATATCACATCAGAAAAAAAAATGTTGCCACTGCATTTGTGGCAGAGTTCATTGGATCTGTAAGCAGATCGAGAAAACTTGCACTGAACTTGCACTTGTATACAGAAAATCAATATAGTTGGTGTTAATATAGAACAAAGATGCATATAACTTCACACGGCTATTAGGACAGTATCTGCCATGCTACTGCAAGAGACATTATGGAGAAAAGATGTTATTGGGGCTAACAGACTGAGGCATCCCCAGCCTCTTAGCTTGACATCATTTCCAGAACTGTAAATCCACGTTTCTCTAGAAATTTCTTTCTGTGCTGATAAGAAATGAGGACAAATGAAGTTTTCAAAGCACACTCACTGCTATTTACTACAATTCGTATTTCAAACTGTACTTAACTGATTTCCTCATCACCTTTCGGACTCACAACAGAACTGCATGGCTATTGAAAAGCATGATGCAACAGGCTGCACTGCAGATGCTAAGCTTTCCTTCGAGACCTCTCCTCTGGACCCTTAAACTGGCATTGGCACCAGTAGAACTCTTCTTGGATACTGACTGAACATTCATATCCATGATAACCAGGAGTCTCCTTTGGGGTCCAATTAAAACTAATAATAAAAAAAAGCAGTTCCGAATTACTGTTTGAAAACTTCAGCACGAGCTGTGTGCTGCCATGCTACTGATATCTTCAAATACTCATCCCAGAATATTAATGACCAGAAAATTTTTAGCAATGTTGGATCAGAGTAAATTTGCACTCTTTCCTGCAGAATAAAGGCAACAGCCTGTCTGCCCAATAGAAACATTTTATTGATGTAACTAAGACATCTTAAAACTTTGAGGGGAAATGGCTTTAAAATACAACTGTTGGCTGCTTTGTTTAGTCTGCACTCCTAACTGCTGCTAGAACTTCTGTCCAGGTCAGTAGCTTTAAACTTCAGCACGAAGAGGTTGTTAGTTGGCCATCAAGAAAGTGGCTATTAAGATTCTCCCCAGGTACAGGTTACCATAAGGACCCCAGAATAACCCTTGACTATAAACCCATAAAACAAATACATCTATACGTACAAGCATAAATGAAGATGAAAAAGAATGACCTAAAAGGTGTTGGTCTATTACTTTAAAGGCTATGTCTCTGATAGCATACCTCAGAAAGGTTCTTGCCTGCATTAAGTGTGGTGTAACCAGCAAAAAGTCATCAATAAGACGAATTAGGAGCCTGTAATCAAGAATACGCTGATGTTAAGACTTTTGTATTTGTAATCCTTAAAATTTTTTGTCTTTCTCTTCACAGCAACTCTGTAGTCATTTTAATTCTCAGGAAGGTAGAGGCCAATACAATCTCCAAATGGAACCTCACGAAGACATGCTCACTTCTGCTTCTTTCCTAAAAATAAATGAAAAAACCCCAAACAAACAAAAAAGCAAAGAAAGCAAAGGGACCCTGGTTGCACTGACACATGACACAAACTCAGAGCACACAAGCTACTCCACAGCAGCTTCTTGACTGCAGGATCTTACACCTTTCCAAGGGAGAATCTACAGGATTTTATTCACAAGACAAGGAAAGGAGGTTTAATACCAGGTACACAGACAGCAGATTCTTGATGTGCTCTAACCCTATATCTTTGTTTACCATGTAATAACTTGTTTGTGAAGCTATAGCTTGAATGTAAAACAGACTACTGTCTATCGCTGTAAAGGCTGGAATTTTCTTTTTCAACAACATTAAGGCCCCAAGCATGCCCATATTTTTCTAATAAATCCTGCAATATAGATCACACAGAGGAAGCTCTGGAGATGATTTTGTCCACTCTCCTTTTCTAAGAGGAATATTGCCATTACTATGATCAGATCAGTTGCACTTTGGCTGAGCCAAGTCATTAGCCAGGGGTTTTTGGTTTTGGGTTTTTTTTTTACTTTAAGGCCAAATTAAACTACCAAATAATTCAACATACACCTAAGTAACATTCTAAAATGTGCTCTACATAGAAATTGAAGAGTGCATTATTCCAAACCAGTTTCATAATTTCAATGTGTATAAACAACACCCTTTGAAAGCAAAAGATACTGTTGAGACTCACATCCTCATAGCGTCCTAAAGCTTAGGAGAAGAACGGTACTACTTGTATAGGGAAATGTTTAAAATTCTGAGCCTTTCCACTACCCAGTGAGTGTCCCAGGAAGAGACATCAGACAGATGCAGTTATCTGCAGTACTCCTATATACTTCTTATTTTCCTTTTTTCTTTCTTAGGACAGAGTTCATAGCAAAGGAGGGAGATGTGTGAACACAGTCAACCTTCAGGATCCAGCTCATGCCTAATCTGGGGTTCAGTTCATATGGAGTTAAAAGGGACTCCAAAGTTTTTACATCTAATAAAATGATCAGGCTAACTTTCTGTTAGGTTCTTAGAAAGAAAGCACAAGCAGGCAACAAAGATTTAGAAGATGTACAAAGAACCACACAGGGCTTCAAACAAGAACCAACATACTCAGGAAAAGCCTGCAATAAAGTCGTGACCTTGATTAAAATGTTAAGATTTACAGATGGTGAACTGAAAAGCCCTCAGGCAGAAGCCTGGAATATCAGAAAGCCTGCAATGAGCACCTTATTTTGTTCAAGGACAAAAGACCACAGATTTTGTGGAAATAAGTGTAAGAAAACCATAAAGCTTCTTAGATGTCACAAGAGCAATGCGTCAAACTCCTTACAACATCATTAAACACTGTGCACTCTGTAGAGAAGAGTCTCCTACCCACAGATGTGAGGGAACTTCTTTTCAGCACTTTTCTTCCAAATCTATGGCAAACAGAGAAATACCCCCATAAAACAGCCACAGTGACACTGAAGCTGCAGAGATGTTTGTGTGTACCACACTGCAAATAAAGAGCTGGAAATATCTGAAATTGAAAAGTAAACTTCAGAGAAAATGGCTAACAGCTACATTATATTTGATATATATTAAGCATTACTGTAACACAGCACAGAGCAAAGCATCCATACCCATCCTGCTGTACTCCACAGAGCAATTTGTTTTCCATGTCTCCGTAGCATAAACTACAAAGTAAGGTTGACAAAATGGAGCCCTGTGGAATTCCACAGCACTGCAAGTAGTACCTAATAAAAGATAAAATAATTTAAAAAATCCAAACATGCAACAAGGAGATTCCAGTAGACATTAACATTTCCTTACTTTTTTCGAGCATATCTTGTACATTTTGATAAGAAATACTCTACATGTTTGCCAGTTAGTCTTGCCTAAATTTGTCCTTTCCTCTAGTAAATCTACATATGTTCCCAGGAATTTTAAGTTAAACAGTGAAGAAAACACTGAAACACATTTTTTTTTTTATTAGTGATCTGCAGTAAACAGTCATAAAACAAAAAAAATTTCCAACTGATCTCAAACCACAATGCCTCCTTCCTGCTTCAGCTGCAGAGACACCTTTCATTTAAGTTTCGTAATTCTTTCCAATACATCCTGCACAGCTTCAAGACAAGTGTTCTCGTGTAAGAAACAAAATGTACTGGACAAATCTTTCAAACTACAATTTATTTAATTATTATCCAAACAGCTCCTAGTAGTTGCCCACTAAAAATCCATAAGCTGAAGCTCATACTGTACATCTACCACAGGAATTAAATTCAGGTGGATTTTGAGATGGAACAATTCCAACTTTCCTCAGAAACAGCAGATAACCACATTAAACTCAAATATAAATGTTCACCACTATCAAATCTTGCACAGTTTTCTGGAAAAAAAGCTCTTTCAGCAGGACAAGACAGAATAATAATGTCTAACTATGAAATAGTTTAAATTAATAATTTGAATTGGGGTGTTTATTCTTTGTTTATACTTGCAGAGCATGATCCAGCCAAGAAAATTATTTTATTGAGGTTTTGGGTTTGTTGTTATTGCTTTGGGGTGTGTGCGTGTCCCAATAAATATTTTAATTCTAGAGAAATTTCTGATTGCTTAGCTAAATACAGCGTGTGATCTGGTTTTATACATCCCAGCTACACTGTGAATCACATTTATTTCCTCATTTAACTGTTCAGGCATGAAGCTATCTGACTTTTCATTAGGTAGAACCACTACATCCTGTGAAATGCTAACCCTTCTTATTTGTAAATATACTCAAGCTCCCCCAACCTTGAAAAGTTCATTGGAGTTACTGGTTGTCATTTTGCAAAAGAGTAAATCTTGCTTTGCTTCTCACAGATTCGAAGACTCATACAGACATAGTTGGGGGGTCATTAGTACTTCCCCGGCCTTGTACCTTGTATAAAGCCAGTAAGACCATACGTAGGAAGAGTAACGTATCATATCTAGATATGCTACTGAAGACAGAGGTTCCCCCCATTACTTTGTGGATCTTTCTTTACTGGCAGTAGCAGAATGAGTATTCCCAAGGGAATCATTTACACAAAACTCCTTTGAAGTGGAATCATAGAAACTTTAAATCATAAAGGTTGGAAACGACTTCTGAGATCAAGTCCAGCTGTTCAGCCCACCACCATCACCATGCCTACTAAAACCACGTGGCACTTTCAGACATGGTTTAGTAGGCATGGTGATGGCGGTGGGCTGAACAGCTGGACTTGATCTCAGAAGTCGTTTCCTACCTTTATGATTTAAAGTTTCTATGATTCCACTTCAAAGGAGTTTTGTGTAAATGATTCCCTTGGGAATACTCATTCTGCTACTTCCAGTAAAGAAATTTTTTCTAACACCCAATCTACACCTCCTTTGATGGTACTTGAGGGCATTTCCTCTCGTCCTTGCTATATGACAGAAGAGTGTCATGTTATCATGCCCATTTTACCATTATATATAAAAGGCTTAGTGAAACTGAAGAGAATGAAATTATGTAACTGGACACCAGAGCCACACACTACATTCTAGCAGTGATCTTACTTATGTTTTGAGTAATCTGCAAATTTTTCTTTCTGTAATTTTACATTTTTTCAGACTTTTGATAAATGTATGAAACGGTATTAAAAGATTCCTTCTAGGTCCCCGCTCAACAATCAGCATTTTTCTCAAAACGTCAAGTGAATGTTGAGTAATTGTGAACCATCAGCTAAAGAGTGTATTAATTTACTGAACTTATTTGCAGTTTCATTTTGGTTTTGTGTTTCTTTTTTTTTAAACAAATGAGAATGAACTACCTAAAAATGGTGAAATCATTCTAGAACCAACAGTATTTTTTCAGCCAATCTGTGACTGTACTTAAGTAAATGTGAAGTTGGCTTTGTGAGAATGTGCTTTCTTTAAAACCATTAAACTTCTACTAAACATACTGACGTCAGTTATTCCTTACTGATGGCATTGCACGTCCTCATTCTCATGATCCTGCCAAAGGGAGTGTAAGTATCAGTGCTAGGAAAACCTACAAATGCTCTTCTGTTTGCCTCCATGAGAGCTCCTCTCCCTCAATCCTGTGAGATTAACTATTCTAAAACAAAGGTATTTTTTCCAACAGCAAGAAGCTATTCATTCTCATACACCTCACTCTACATTTATAAAGATCATAAGTACTTGCCTTCTAGACACAGTTGACATTTGCCACCTAGAGGTAAAATGTAAATACTAGACCAATCTTTCTAGAAGAAATCTGCATTACTACTATCTATAACATCTGATTCCTAATTCTGGTGCTGCAAATAATTTTAACTCCTATTGCTACTGCCTTTTATTGCAACTTGTCAAATAGCAAAGCCACGCAGAAAAGTTTTAATTTTGCACTACAGGGAAATGACTAACAAGGCTTTTGCATGGTTGCCTGGATGATACCTTGTTTTTATGCACCCCTACAGATCCTAACATTTTAATGTCTTTTTTTTTTTAACTAAATCTGGGTCACATATTTGCAGAATAATGCATTCTGTGTATAGTTCATGTGATCCAGGTGGGAAAGAGAAATTTTGTTCAAATATAAATTTTATTCCAAACTCTTCGTGCATTAATGAAGCTTAAATTGATAGATTTCAAATTAACATTGAACAAAAACCTTTAAAAAACACTATAAAAATTCCCTGAGCCAGTTAAAGCTACCCTGCTTAACAGAAAAGAACAATCAGCCAAAAAATCCCCACACACTATATAAAATAAAACAAGTTTCTTTTTTACCTGTTCCCAATCTCCAGGATGTTGTTATGTATCATTTGAAGAAAAAAAGTAAACAGGCTGGAACTTGTCTCATTAAAAGTTAAGCTCTAGAAATGGGACAAAACAAAACAAGGTTTGTACTTTAGAAATGTACTGAAACAAAAATATAATACAAAAGATACACAGAAACCTTCATGAAAAGTTAAGACTGCCACAGTTCAAACCTTTAAGGCAAGAAACAAAATACCTAAACTCAAAATCTAAAACTAAAAAGCTGCTCACATCCAGTAAGCAAAAGGTGCAGTTCTTTCTGTTTGTTCTGCTTCAGGAGAAAACCACTTTTGATTGGTGTTACATGGGAAAACAGTCAAATATAATATCTAAAAGCACTTAAGGTGCTGGTATATTGTACTGGATTATTACAATGTATGACACCTTGCTCTTTTGGCCACTTTCTACCCTGCACAACTTCCGTAACTGTCATGCTCTTTAAATGATTCCCAATGATAGATCCACTTGCCAGTTCTAACCATATTACCAACAATTCCTTGTGTGATTGCCTAGCCATTATTTATGAAGCCTTTTGTGTTAAAAATTGCATAATAAAAAATTAATATAGAGCAGTCTAAATCACTTTAAGAACGACTTCATAAGGATTAAAGCAAAATTACTCCCTGTCTGCCTAGATTAGATATCAGACAATCACCTTCTGATAGAGCCATGTGAGATCAAGGTTATTTGTGTGAAAAGCTAATGTGACGCACCTGTGGTATCCAAAATCAGTCTGATACAATATTCTTCTCAGAATATTTTTTTCAAGTAATAACACTCCCTCTCCCCCATTTTTAATTCAAATTTAAAATATTTTGAAATAGAATGCTCTTGTTCCTGTAATATCTAGCATATCAGATGTCCACTGGAAAAAAAAAAAAAAAAGAACAAAACAAACCCTATGTACACATCTCCATAAATGCAGCCAGTTCTCATTTTCATCCACATACTCATCAGGCTCTTGGCCCTCTGTAGGATCCCAGAATTGGGCACCACCCACACTGTATATTCTGTTTCTATGTCCATAGATATACAAGATCATTTTGCTTTTGTGTTAGAAGCACAAATTACCCTACATCAAAGTTTTCCACTGGCAAGTTCAGAAAAAAGAAATCAAAGATGAAATAGCCTGTGAGAAAATGCCTGTCTGGTCATCTGATGCTCAGGAATCTTGCAGATTATCACTGAACACCATCATGCCAAGCAATAAAATGTATTATGAAACTGACTGAGCATATAATCTACTTCTATGTCTTTCTCTGTCATGCTCTTAGCACAGAAGGAAGTCTTGAGAACACACATTTGGAATTAGTACAATTCTCAGCACAAGAACTAAAACAACCTAAATATGCTTGCTTCTTGTTACAAAACATCAGTTAAAGTAAAATTAAAATACCTACTATTTTTAACTGTAAGTATGAAATCACTTTAAAAAAATACAAATCTTGTTTAGTGTCGCATTAAAACTCTTCTAAGGAAAGGTTCATTCTTATCAATCTTGACAGGTAGTCATTAAAAAAAATTTAAAAATTCTGTTCTGTGCAGTTTGCTATTCCAGATGCCACACCTATTTCCTTAGCTACCAACCTTAGAATACACTTTGCTCAGTTTTACTTCTGTATATTTTGGAGACAGCAAATGTTGAAGCCCTTCTTTACTAGATTTATCACTTGAGAAGTGTTGCAACACACAATAGAATTAGGAAAGGAAAAGAAAACACTGGTTAAAATGAAAATTTGAGACAACAATGAGAAAATCTAGGAAAAGCCTGGAATGACATTTTGACAGATTTCTTGCCTGGTGCACTCCTTTCACTGACCACCAAGAGACTGTTCTAAATATCAAAGAAGAGATGAGAAAAAAAAAATCTTTCTACCAAAGGTGGAAACCCAATCTTCCTCCAGTTCTTCCATAGCTTTCTTTTTCAGCTGAAAAAGAAGCCTCCTAATATTTACCTGTTCAACTATTATTGCATTTTGCAATGAGGCATCCTCATGAAGCTGGGACACAAACTGCTTCATGTCTGGCATAAAATCCTTGAAAGTAGAAACCTGTATATTGAGTGTAAAGAAATAAATGGCAAAAGCAATAAAAAAATTCAATACCAGACTCTCTTATTCCATGAAGGTCAAAGGGTTGGCCCTACTGCATTATTTTAATTCAACAATTCCTCTATAGGTGAAATTAAATATCTCCTTCATACACCTCTATTTCCACAATGCATTTATTTTTATTCTTACTGATGTTGAGTAAAAATTGCAAAAAGTAAAGACAAGCTTTGCTCACTCAGAAAAATATCCAAAACTATTAAAATGAAGTGTTCATGAAGTAATTGCCTAATTCAAATCATGACTAAATACAGCTATAAACAAAAATGTTCCGTTGACTAATAGATATTGAAAGCAGCAAATATAAGAAAGCATGAAAACATACATGTCTCTTATAGACCCTCCTGGCTTTTCCACTTGTGGTAATCATAATCACGGCATAGCGCCGTATGCAGTAGACAGTTCTTTTCTCAGGGTTTAAGATTCGTGAAATCACTTCCACAAGTTTATTGTGAGGAATGGTATCATAAGCTCTGGAAACGTCAGCCTGAAATAGAAGAAATATCTTCCATTACATATTCATTACTATCACAGCGTTTACAATGATACTATGAAAAAAGTATTGTAGTATGTAAACAAGGGTGACATTATATCACATACTAGTGAAAATATTGCATCATTCAGACCAAATTTGTGAAAAAACAAAACCTCATTTCTGATCTGCAAAACCTTCTCTCACTCATCAATGAGTTTTCACTTACCAGGGATAATCAAACCATCAGTTTCAGCACAATTCTTGTTATTAACTGAAGGTGATACCATGTGCAATCTTAAATCTAATGCTCAACATTCAGCCAGTTAACTAAAGTTTGTTGCTGGTATTTTTGTGTGTTTAAATATTTTGAGAAAATTTCCTTTCCATATGATCATGAAGGTGGCATCTTAAGCTTTGGAAAGCAGCAAACCCAGATGTTTTTACCTTTCTGAAACCCCCTACTGCAATTTTAACTCTGCTTTTACTTGTCATAGTCAAAATTCAAAACCTTCTGAAGAAGCAACGAACAGTCTTAGGAGAACTATGTCAATGACGATTCTTTGGCTTGAAAGATAAGACGGTCACTGAAAGTGATTTCAGGACAGGATGAAAATTGACATATGACAGCACAGGAGAGAAGCCCCACTATAATATTTATAAAACTGTGGAATTTACCTACATCTGTGTAAATTGCTCCAATTCAAAGCTATGAATTGAGCTCAAACACAAAACGTTGGTTGCTAGACGCAGCTGAAAACCAGAAGTGTCAAGAAGACGCTCCTTCAAACAGTGAGATATGACAAGCACTCATGTCTCTCAAGTAGAAGAAAATTGTTGGAGAGATATTATAGCTCAACTGTTCATTTTCAACAGAAATAAAGAAATCTGTTTTTAGAAAGATGTGAGAGTTTATCCAAATGCACATAGCAAGTTTTTCATGGTTTTCCTTTGGGAAGATGGCCCTAAAAGCATATTTGAGTTTCTAGTTTTGTCCCATTTTTATATGTCTATAAAATGTATATCTGTCTAGTAACTGTAACTACATGTGCAGAAGCAAGAGCTGCTACATGACAGAAAGACAGAGAGAAAAATATCTACGTAAACAAAGCATTACTGCCCCCTCAAAAAACCAACAACAACCCCCACCCACAGAAAAACAACCAGAGTCTGTGTTAGGTATGCACAAAAGTTTATTTTGAAAAAGAAATAATTATACACTCAGATCACAACNGCCCTAAAAGCATATTTGAGTTTCTAGTTTTGTCCCATTTTTATATGTCTATAAAATGTATATCTGTCTAGTAACTGTAACTACATGTGCAGAAGCAAGAGCTGCTACATGACAGAAAGACAGAGAGAAAAATATCTACGTAAACAAAGCATTACTGCCCCCTCAAAAAACCAACAACAACCCCCACCCACAGAAAAACAACCAGAGTCTGTGTTAGGTATGCACAAAAGTTTATTTTGAAAAAGAAATAATTATACACTCAGATCACAACTATTAAAGCTATAAAAATTAGTTTGAATATGTATTTAAAAATACAAACCTTTACATAGTAGAAATGAGGAATTTCACCATCTGATTCAAGAACCTTTGTAACAAACTTCTTCCATGTCTTGTAGATGTCATCCTTCCCAAACACTGAAGAGCCGATAAAACTGGTGTTCATTTTCTGTTCGTAATTTAACACACTAAACAGATTTTTCAATCGAGTGTTGTAGAGGTGCATCTAGAAAGAGACCAAAGAGAATCACCTTAAAGTATGTTGAAACATAAAAATTTTCAGCAATACATAGATTAAATTTGTACATTTAGTACGTTATTTTGGTCAACCGCAGTCTTCCAAAAGCCTGAATATAGCTGTAGTAACTACTTGGAAGTGACAAAGCAGCCTTGGGGTGGGGGGAAGAGGTACACTTAAATCCTATGGAAAACTGTTTTTTTTTCTCTACTTGACTCTTGAAAATCAAGGTGTTAATAGCTATAGAGATACACAGATGAACTCCTGCAAATAAAACTGCCACCGATTCATAACTTCTTAAATATCATGCATTCTCTTTGATGGAGATTATCACAACAAGAACAGCAAAAGAACATGTCCCCCAAGATGCCAGGATAACTCAAACTGCACCATGAAGCTGAGCCTCTGGAGGTATTTTAAGTAAATACATTAGCAAAGATTTAACTCTCGGCTATAAAATATACCAGAGTGGCAGTGAAGTCATTCAAGCTGATTAGCTCTGTAAACATTTTAAGAAAAAAAAGAGTATTGACAGCCCTGGCAACAAAAGAATGTTGAATGGGCAAGCCATACTACTGAAGAAAATAAACAGACTGCACACATAGTGTACTTATGAATCAATTTAGAACTTCAGAGAAATCCTTGAAAATGTATACACAAAAAGAACATAAAAGGTTTCTTACTTTAAACAGCAGTTGACCATGATATGGATACAGTGAAACTACTAATAATGGAGGCATTCCAACTAATCTTAAAACATTTTTTCACTGAAAAAAATCAATTACAGGTTTCAGTGAAAAGCTAGCAAAAGGAAAAATGTTTATAGTGTACCACTACCATTGCCTCCAAAATAACTTGATTCAACTTCACTGTTCTACATAAGGTAACTAATTACGTTCATTCATCAGCTGATCTTGCAAAATGTTTTTGATCAGTTTATAAAACAAAGACATTTTCCTGAATCACTGCAGTGGTATTTTTTCTGTGAGAGGCCAAGTTCCTAAGAAAAACAGTTAAAAGGATAAAAGTGAAGTACAAAGGTTAATAGAAGCAGTGAGATCAAAAGCAACCATCCATAGAAAACTTCCTCCTTTCCTTCTAAACGAGCCTATCCCAGGATGGTTCTTTTGCACAAAAAGCACACCTTCACCTTTTTACAAAGCTGATGGCCATATGGTTGTTAGCAAGTGAGTCAATAAAAGAAAATTGAGACGGGCTGCAACCCCAGTTTGAACTACCCCTGAGAGATCTGGAGTTGCAGTTTTCACAGTAGCCCCTCATTTTCATGTAAGAAGGAATTCCCTCGAGCCTCTTAAGTTCTCAGAACAGGTCTAATCCACAGAGTCGTTAAGATTTTTGCAAACCCTAAATACAGGCTGGAATCTCTGCAGAATACAGTGAAGGACTATAAAGCCTCAGACAGATCAGATCTTTTAGCACTCTGCTGCCTCCCAGTGCTTTGAGCTTCCCATTAAAAAACAAAAAAAAAAAAAAAAGGTTCAAACGAAAAAGGGAGAGGGATGTAAAGCAAATATATAAACCCTTTGAATCAAACCCAAACCTACACTGATTAGAGAATAAATTAACAGACCGGGACTCATCCCACCATGTGTTTTGCAGTAAAGTTTGAAAGTTGCCTAAAAATCAGAAGCTGGTTTACTGGATATTTGGGAGATTTTCTCTGGAAATTAATCTGGATATGTTCCAGCACTAAGGCACAGAAGCTGACCAATACTACCCCTACATAGCCACAGTAATTTCCACATTCCAAAACCTGGAATACTGTTAGACAGAAAGAATCATAGAATCATA
>WAAB01009990.1:0-17290 GCA_013389865.1 Piaya cayana
AATGAATTGCAACAATCCTTTTTTCTTTAACAAATATTTCTTTATCATGGGGTTTATCATAGGGGGTTTTACTTTCTTTTGTCACAAACAATCAATTTGGCCACATTTTTCAGTAAGCAGACAAATATAAACTTTGTAACCATCTTGTTATCCTGAATAAGAAAACAACTGCATTTGGAGCAAAAGATTTTCCATGTTAATCTCTGTCTGTTGAGGAGGCAGCTGGAATTTCACACAGTGTGTTCAGCAAGCAGCGCTCAGCATTGCCTTGGAGATCATAATTAAGCCCGTTCCTCTTGCCTGATGCAGTGCCTGCTGTCATGGCAGTTATTCTCTTTAGTTATTTTCACGCCTTTCTGTGGATGGTAAGACCGTGTTTTCTTGATTACTTCCAGACAGAGCTCTTTTGGCACAGGGTTGTGATTTTGGGAGGCACCTCCAAAAGCAGTGGGTAGCCTGGGTGGTGAAAGCTTTCTCCATAGGCAATGGCCACACTGAACCTCAGCGTGGTGTTGGGGGCATGGAGGGGAAGCTCTGCAAGGTTTTAAGGAGTTGGGCACTTATCCTAATATCACCAGGCCTGCTGCTGGTTGCGAAGGGCCAACAAGTGTGGTACCATCCACTTTCACCCAGCCTGTTACCACTTGGGGCTGATGGGTAGCACACAGAGGTTATTATTGCAGTGAACCTCACCCCACTGTGACAGCAGACATGCTATGGGGAGCACTGGCTCGGGGCTGGCTTCCTTCTTTACCATGGTGGCTTAGGTTTTAACCAAGAGAGCAACAGAGGAGACCTCTCTGAGCTTTGCAAACAGCTACACAGTCATCCAGTGCCTGAGACTGCTCGTGCCATGCCTTGCCCTTTGCTCATGCAGATTTCTCTATACAGCAAAAGGCCCTGAGCACCATACAGAAGAGATGGGGGGTGGTATCATTAGCTACTAGTGCTAACGATTCTACTCTCTAAGAGGACTCCCTCCTCTCACAGGGGAGCCCAGACCTCTGCTCCATCACTTACAGGTTAATTCTCTGGTGTGGCCAACCCAACCTTGTCACTCCTCCTGTAATCGGGGACTTTGTCAAAAACAATGCTCTGACGCAGATAAAAGCCTGATGAATTACAGCTCCTCAAGTCTTGAGTGCAATGAAATGTTATGCAAAGAAAAAGAGCAAGAGGCTATTTCAGAGCCTTTTATGGTGATTCATCTGGGAAATTATCTGGGAGCAGATAATTTAATGCTAATGGCTTTTTTTTGTCCGGTGTCATTGTGAGATGATATTCCAGCATCCTCTCTCCATGCAAAATGGGCTGGGTTTTGCTTTGAATTTCATCAGCTATGCAGCCAGTGAGATGAGTGACTGATGAGCAACCAAGACCAGGAAATATTGGTATCCCCCAGGGACTGAAGTTTTCACTGACCCTGTTCCATAAAGGGCAAAATCATAGTGCAGGGACTAAGTTCTCAATAGCTGCAAAGTGGTTTAACTGCAGTGAATGTAAGAAATTGCATTTTGTGGAGGTTCTAGACCACAGAAAAGGCAAAGTGTGCAGAAGAACAAGAAGGAGAGTGCATGGAAGTAGGGAGGCAAAGGATGGGCAAGAGTGAGGGAATGCTTTTTGTCCATTAGATAGTTTGCTGAAAATGCTGGAATTGTCGAGTAGTCAATGTTTAGTTTTCAAGCCCTTATAATAAAGGTGGTGTAGCAGAGGTAGATATTTTGTTAGTGTGTGGTGGCAGTAACCTCTCCCACCAAACCCCGTTACATGAGTGCTGAGAGCATTTGGCAGGACGTGGGAAAGCCTGGTTCAGACCTTGTCTCTACAACACCCTGCTCCAGGAGCTGCCTTCACCACTGACTCTCTGTGGTTTGTTTCCTCTCATTTCCCCTCCGAACTCATTCACCCTGCAAGCACAGCTTATATGACCAGACAGTCCAACCAGCCTGGCCTCCTCACTAATTTATTTTCAATTTTACATGCCTCTTAATATACCTCCAGATCCTTTACTATTTGCTTCATGTTTTCCCAGGTGTGAAAACCTCTTGATGGAGAGCCTTGAAGTTTTGTATCTCTGTGCATAATTTTGGCATCATATTTTGTGTTCTTAAAAAACCTTTGAGACTTTTTTCCCTTTTCCTTAGTCTCTTGTGGTACAAAGGAAAAGTCAACATGATCAATTTATAGCAGTAAAGTAAATACTTTGATAATGAAATTCGGGGAAATACTTTTCTTTTTTTTTAACTAACAATGTTGAAACATTAGCTAGGTGACAAGAGGGAAATAGAAAAATACATAAGAGCTGTTTTTCAATCAAATCTCCACTGCCTGATCAGTCTTCAAAACAGCAGGAATCAGTTTCAAGCTTAAGTCTTGCTTTTTCTTTTATGGCTCTGGCTATCAAAACTGTGAATAAAATTTAAAATTACAGATGTGAAAGCATGCAGGATAATTGCTCTCAGGGTAAAAAGCTGGTAACAGACTTGGTGCTGATCCTGTTCGGGTTGTTTTGTTTTGTTTTGTTTTCTCCTGGGGATTGTTTCTCAAACCTCACTGATACCTAATATCCAGGTTTTCTACTAATTTGGATGGCCTCCTAGACATTGTCTTGAAACATGCTTTAAAAGTAATAGTACCTTATAAATGTTTAAACAAGGACACAGAATTTAAATGCTGCTCAAAAAGTGTCTTGAGCCTCTCATAGAGTGCTGATATATTCAGCAGGGAATGAAAGAAATGGTCCCTTGCAGTGGCATGTCACAGGCTCCTGGGTGTGCCTGAAGCCACGGGGAGCAGATATCGCAAAGCTTTAGATTTCCTAACATTCTGTTTTCCTACCAAACATCTCCAGTGCAGCTGTCAGTGGGCTTTTTGTTGGTTTTGTGCTCTGGGGACAGATTTCCGTCTTTCCCCCCAGCATAAGTCCTGTGGGAAGGGCTCCCATCATTAGTCCTACTGCCTGGGCAGATGCTCTGTGGGTGTTGTCCAGTCTCTCAAATCTTTAAAACCGTAAAGCTCAGCACCTAGAGATGTGGGACCTACAGGAAAGCTGGGGAGGGTCTCTTGGTCAGGGAGTGCAAGGATAGGATGAGGGGGCACGGTTTTCAGCTGAAAGAGAGGAGATTGAGATGAGATCTTAGGAAGAAGTTTGTTACTATGAGGTCAAGGAGGCCCTGGCAGAGGTTGCCCAGAGCAGTGGTGACTGCCCCATCCCTGGAGGGGTTCAAGGCCAGGTTGGATGGGCCTTGGAGCCCCTGATCCAGTGGGAGGTGTCCCTGCCCATGACAGTGGGTTGGAGCTGGATGGGCTTTAAGGTCCCTTCCAACCCAAACCATTCTATTACATGAAGGGCAAGAATAATAAACCACAAATATTGCAGGTACTAGCATTAAACAGAATGGTACTGCTAAGTTCCATACAGTTTCTGGACAGTCTGAAATTAGAAAAAAGACAGGCTCCATAGATGATCCAGGTAGCTGGTGTGTATCCCTCCGTAGAGTCGCTCTGTATCTCACCTTGGTGTGATGGGGACTGTTGTTAAGGTTAATGACTTAAGTGCAATGTGCCTCAGGACACTCAAAGTTGTCTAAAGCACTGTATGTGGCCAGTATTTTTGCTTTGGCATTTTCTCAGCATAGGAACCAGATAAACACCTACAAGTGTGTGACCTTTATTAATCTTTTGAGGGCTATCTGGGCTATCTCCAGCTTGTGTTGTATGCAATAGCATGTTAATAGAATGTAGTGAAATTATGAAATTTGGCAGTTCTGGAACAATTTATGCAAAATTCCATGACTGTTGTTTTGGGGTTTTTTTTCTTTTTTCGTTTTACATTTATCTCTGTTACTGTAATTTGATGCAAGACCACAGTAAGCAATAAGAATAAGATGTAGTTTATGTTAGCATCTGTAACAAGATTTGAGGCAACTAAAGCAATTTTCACTGAGTCACTTCCATACCAGTGGTGTAGTACCTGTGAGCAAGGGCTTAGCTGGGGCTGCACCTGTGCTGGGGGTTTTCTGGAAGCACCTGCTGCCCACCAGCAGCACCACGTCCCAATGAGGCTTTGCTCTGGTCCAGCCACAAAGTCCATCTCTGTCCTATTTCTTACCACAGCCTGCTGTCCGCTCCTCTGGATGGAGAGGGATGGGAGAAACTGGGAGCACTGCAGAGAGTGCAGCCGCATGCCTGCTCTGAAAAAAAAACCTGCATCTGGGAGTTAAACTTTGAATGGCAGCTGCTTGGCCCATTTTTTTGGAGAGGAGTTAAAAATGTGGAGGGTACACCCTGTGCCTCTTAAACTGTGCTTCGTTACTTGAGATTCTGTTCCAAGATTTAAAATCTGTTTTGACAAGCAGGCTGTTTGGCCTCTTCAAACAATAAATAATTCAGCATTCCCCGCCCAAATGGCTTTTTGCAATGAGTAAAATCGTGTTTATATCATTGAATTAAAATATTGAAGACAAAGTAAGATGACTGTGAGTAACATAGCCATGAATCTCATTCACAGTTCTGCAATCTGCTGTTCAGCAATGTTTCTTCCACTCCTCTTCATTAGTTGTTTATTTGCTAACTGTTTTGACAATGTTGGAGAAGCACAGAATAATTTCTCTGGGCCAGGACAGTAGGAAGGCTCTGGGAAAGCCACTGGCTGGGACTGGGCTGTTACTGACCTCAGCTGGGCCACTGGCAAACTCTGGCTTCTGGATGTGAAGGGCAACTCCACAACATGTGTCCTGGTGGGTAAGGAAGTATTCCCGCTCTTCCTTGGAGACAAATCCTGCTTGCTAGGCACTTGTGTGCTGCTGGATGGATCACATTTGAGTGGCGTTGTGGAAAAGAACAATACTTTGAGAGTGTACAGTGCTTTGTTTTGCTAAATATAAGGTGTAACAAGATTGTATTAGTAAACATGGACCTTTAAAGTGGTTATTTACACATCTTGGGAATGGTTGGACTCGATGATCTGGTGGGTCTCTTCCAACCTGGTGATTCTATGATTCTGTGATTCTATCTTACCTTGTTGCTTTGTTTAGGTACACTTTGCTTTATCATGGTTCCTGTTTAAACACTGGTTTAACTGGTGCCTTCTCGTCACCCTGGGTGGCAGCGAGGGAAGCAGCCACACACGTGTCTGTCCCACAGCTGGAGGCACATCGGTTCAGAAGAGCAGTTTCCATCTGGAGTGTCCAAAATTGAGGTGCCCATTTCGTAGGAATCTTTGCAGAAATGACTTTTGACTCCAGCTGACCTGAGGCACTTGGGAAGCCTGCAGCCAGGGCATTTGTTCAGCTGCCTGGATGGGGCTGCAGCTGGAGCACAGGCTGCAACCTCAGCCATGCCAGGCACTAGGCAGAAGTGTTTGTCCTCATGCCATGTCTCATAGGTCGTTCCTTGTGCTTGAGTTCACAGGAACTCCTCCGAGGAAATCCAGTGGCGTCTGTCATAAAAATGCAAAGGGAATGAGGGAGATGAAATTTCCACCCTTTCTCTGGCACCATAGAGCTCTTTGTTTATCTTGCTAGGGATGAAGTGATGCATACTTATGTATTCCCTATGCTGTGAACTTCCCTTCTGTCAAGGAAAGAGCACACAGCAGGTGGGTTTGCAATATAAAAAAACTTTTTTGAGCACTTTTTTGAGCCTAATAGTATCTATAAGGAGATTCCTGTGGCATTTCAACTGAGTTGGTCTGCAGTGGGCAGTGCTCAGTCCTGACAGACTGGGTGCAGTTTACCTGACACATGGAGCAGTCTGTGTTTTGTTCCTAAGAGCTGTCTCAGCAACATTTTAGCCCTCACTTATCCTTAGTTTTATCAGGAAAGTGCTCTTCCTTCATTATTGTGAGCTGTGCTTTAGCTGTAATAGCGAAATAAAACATGTGATCTACGTTCCCTCCTACATGACAGTTCTTCTAGCAGGGACACTGGCTTCATCTTTCATCGTATGCAGACAGGTACTTCCCATCAGCAGGACACAGAAGTTGCCAAGCTAAGCGCTCAAAACACAGTGATGCCAGAACGAAAGTTTTGTCTACAAAATTAACCTTCTGTCCTGGTTGCAATTCCTAGGAATGCAAGTCTAGCAGGGAGAAATTTGTCAGGAGCCAAGGAAAAGGAACGTCCAGGCTGAGTGGCCAAAGAGATTGTCCAAATACTTTAAAAAAAGAAAAATCAGATGATTTTCTGTAGCTGCATCTACAAAAGTTGCTAATGGCCAAATTTGCATAAAGAAAAAAAAAGATTAGGCTGAAATACTTGTCAAATTCTATAAACTTTTAACTTAAAACTTTGAACAGTGTATGTTGTTCTGGACAGTGCCAGGCAGCAGCAGTGCTAACAGGCTGCTCCCGACCCACATGCGCTTTGAAAATCAATGTATTGCTGATCCATAGTGTAGAGGAGTGTCTGTGTGATTTATGTTTGTATGAGATATGGCTTCTTGTATCTCCTGTTTCTGTACTTACTGACTCTGTTGTTGATCCCACAGACATCACTTTGAAGTCAGTTTGGTAAGCAGATGAGCTATTGGCAGGGAGTGCTCGTCACAGAGGCTTTTCAGAATTGCTTTTTCCAGTAGCAAAACATTAAGCAATAAAATGACAGGACGCAATCTGCTTTTAAAAAAAAAAAGCTTTGCTTGTTTTGTCTGCTGTAGTAGCTTCCATTGATTGATTCCACAAAGTTGATCATGTTTTAAAGGACAGGACCATCAATCACATACCTTGGGCTGTCTCATACACAGGATGTAGCTGTGACAATCGGAATGAATATAAATGTGTTGCCAAAACATCCATCCCATCAATCCCTGTGTGTGGCATCAGAAGAGCGGAGACAAAGAATATTATTCATTCTGAGCAGAAGGGTTTCTGATCTCTGGAGGCCTGTTGTCTAGAAGAAAACAACAGAGAAATTAGGGCACCTCTATTAAATCTAGTCTCAAAGTGTTAATTGATAGTTGCTGGACATCAGACAAATCTAATAATTTATCGGTCAACCATAAAAGCAAACTCTCGGCAAACTGGTACCAAATGTTGGTTGAGAGGAATACAAGCACAATGCCTCCTCTCCCCTTATTTTCTGTCTTTCTCTTTGCTAAAGCTTTCTGTTTATTTGCCCTCACTGATTGGATGGCTGTAAACTGCTTTTTTTGCAGCACCATAATTTGTTACCTTCTATTCAGAAACATTCGCAACAAAGGGAAAAGAATGAAAAAACCAAAAAACAAACCCTGCAGAAAGCCTTGTTTTCATTTCACAGAAGCGACAAATAGAAAAGGTAGTAACTCAGGAATTTGCATTTAGAAGGATATGAAAGAATCTCAGAGGGAAAGCAATCTGATTTTTGCCTGCTGTCTCAGTTTTGTGCACATCTGTTCAACATGCGAAATAGTAAAACAATGAAATATTCCCTTCCAGCCCATAGAGTGTACCCAGCATGGGTTTTCAGCATCTTACTGCTCCACTCTTTTACTCCTACCCAACCCTGGTATCTTTTTCTGCAGGGCAATTGTAGTTTATTGTCTTGACTTCATTGTATCTGCTACTTTCTTGTTCCATCGCAGCAACAGGAGTGAGCATGTGTCCCTTGAGCATTTGCTGCTGCAAGGTGTCCGGGCTCTCCAAGCCACTGCCTTGGCTAATGTGAACAAAAAAATAAAGTAACAGGCTACTTTACTGTGTGTTATTTCTATTTCTTACCCTTTATGGTGAAGAGATGCTCTTCCTCAATGTCCATCATGTATTCTGATTACATAAAACAGTTCCTTTATTTTAAAAAAAGAGGATAAAGAAAGGAAAAACACAAATTATTTTAAGGATTCTGTAGCAAAATCCCTTCCCACAGTACTGATAAATCCTCAACATCAGCTTTCCCATGAGAGATCCTCTGAGGAGCTGTAACAGTGATGCTGACGCAAGCTCAGGTGTTAGCTTAGTGAGCTGTTTGCCAGGCCAGGGTTGGCAGGAGCTCCTCAGTGCTGGGGGTAGGAGTTGGACTCACTGCCTTGTTCTGTGTGGAGCTTTATGGTTAGAGGATCTGAACCCTCTGAAGGAGCTTTCCCTTAGACAAAAGTCTCAGTGCTTTATCTCACCCAGGAAAACAGAGGAATGAGTTGAGCTAATGGTTGGCACGTTGTGTAATAACATATCACCACTTAGGGATTTGCTGGCAAGTAAACAGCCCGCAATTAAATTACAGCTATATACCTCCCTTGGGTTGCCTCCCTTCTTCCCCAGCTTTCTGCTTTAAACCAGGTGAAGTGTGTAAGAGACGGGTGCCCAAAGTTCACTGCCGATTATAAAAAGCCCATGAATAGCAATGAGGGACCAAAGGATCTAAGCTGCTGGCTGCTGCACTCCACCTCCTCGCCGCTGGCTTCCTGACAGGGGTCAACATGCTCAGGCAGAGATACGACACATCTGAAAAGGTTTCTCGGTGCAGGGATTTCTGATAGGGCAGATTTTCCCCCATCTATTTTGCTAGATTTACTCAGTCATTTAGAAATTAATATAATTGAAAAATCTCTTCAGCTCAGGATTACATTTGCCTGTAAAAGACAGAGAGAATTTATTGGTAAACATGGAATTATGGTACAGTGTGCTAGCAAAAAAAAAAATTGATTTGTTTTCTTAGGCAGGGAAAATATTAATGTTGTCCTATTTCAACCATATGTCTTTGAGAAAGGCAGCTGAAGGATATTGTATCAGATTGTCTTCACCCAACTTGTTGTATGCTAAAAGCCGTCACTGCAGTGGAGCGTGTCCAGGAGCAGGGGGTGTGAGCAGAGTGACTCCTGCAGGGCTTACGCATGCCCCGTGCTGCACGTTGGGACTGCTGCCCAGGGCACTGTGCACCTCTCTGTTGATACTGAGTTGGTCTGTTCTTTCTGAGAGCTACTGTGATTGATGTTGTGTGTGATGTAATAAATCAATCTCCACTTAGGATGTTGTGGTGGTTGCGGTGCAGGATACAGTGGAGATTATGAATTTGGTATCTGGAGAAGACAGAATCGGGCTCCTCTAGGTCTGCCGGCACAGCAAGTAGCCTGTGGGGCTGTGTAAAATCTCTTTCGGTTTTTCACTGCCGTGGCATTTATTAAGATGGTTTGATAGAGATGGGAACTCTCCCCTTCATTGTGGGTTTTATGAGTGTGTCAGCACCAGGAGCAGCACCTTCCCTTTCCATCTTGGCAGGATATATGCCTCTGAGCAGAGTTTTATGAGAACTGCAAAGGCAGGCATTTACATAGAAATTTGACTAACTTTCTAAAGAATTGTCATTTGGGATGTGAAATCTTTACCCAGGTCTGATTTTTCACTGTGTAAAGAAAAGAAGGGCAAACATTTAGCACTAAATAAATTAGATGCACAATGAACTAACTGAGTTTCATCTGCCAGAATTACGCAGTAGTATCATTTCATTAGCATTAAACTCTCATCAATAAGTTTACCAATTAAAGTGGTCTAACAGCTTTCCAGTGACTTCAGGCAACTCCCAAGCAGCAAGGAGAGCAGTCACCTACCATCTATCGATTGTCAGCGCGTTGCATGTTCCAGCAGCACGGACTGTGCTGGGCTTTGTGCTGACTCAGTGTACTTCTCCCGCAACCCCCCTGAGGGATGCTAGAGTTGTTCTTGCTATAAAATGGATCCACTCACCTGGATTTATTGCTGGCCTCTTCGAAAGAAAAACCCAAATTAATCTCTAAACCAGTATTTAACTGATCTAATGCTTAATCACAAAGAAAGCACTGCAGTAGCTGTAGTGTTGTTGCTGGAAAACTGCTGCCGCATCCTAAGAGGATGCTGTTTTCCCATCTCTCCTGCACTGGGTCTTCCCATTATTGGGTAGTAGGAAAGCTCAGGGCTGCAGTCATGGAATTCCTCTTAATTACTCTTTAATAATTGCTTTATGTGATTTGACAGAGGGAGGTCACAGCCAGGACAGAATTTGCCCATAGCAACCTTGTTCTCACCACCCTTGGGAGTGATGGAAAGATTCTTCCCCGCCTGCCTCTCTGCCCTAGAGTGTGACTGCTGCCTGTATTTGTTTTTCCTGTCGGTACACAGCCAGTGAGCACAGAACTTGCCTAGTGTCACCTACTAAGGTGGTAATAAAGACAAAAACTGAAGCACGTGTTAATCATAAGCTTACCATTCTGGGTGAAACAAGGCTGATGGCTGTTTCAGGATGATGTGGACCAGCAAATCCATACATGTATGTGTGTAGCTATGTACACATACAGGAATATATAAGTATATTAAAAATACATACATTTTCAGTCTAGATTAGTGGACTGAAGAACCCCCTTGAGGAACCTGGGTAGTGGTCAAGTCTCGCTCTGTGAAAGCTTCCCTGGCATCCGGCTCAGTGTGTGGGGCTTTTGTTTCTGTACCAGGGATGAAATTGTACCCTCAGATCATAGAATCATAGAACAACCAGGTTGGAAGAGACGCACTGGATCATCGAGTCCAACCATTCCTATTAAACACTAATCCATACCCCTTAGCACCTCGTCCACTCGTCCCTTAAACCCCTCCAGGGAAGGTGACTCAACCCCCTCCCTGGTCATCCCTGGACCTTAGTCCCAGCATCAGTCTTAAAATATATTTCCTGTTTTCTGCTAGTCACCTTACATCAGCAAGTTATTTAGACAATAAAATAAGATGTGACCTAAAAAGAGCGAAACTACTAGTGTAATGCTAAACCCACTGATGGTCTCTCAGGAAGAACCCAACTGGGCAAGGTCTTGCTTTTTATGCCATGACTTCCACAACCTCAAGCTACCCTGCATGAAGACTTACAAAGCAAACCCTAGTGTTTTTGCATACCAAGCTACAAATACATTCCAGAAGATATAGATTGGGTGCATCCTCACGTGCAGAACATTTGAAAAAACTTCCCTTTTCAAAGATGTCCCTGGAAAACATCCAGGCAGCAGATCTTTGCAATTTTAATGCTATTTATATATTAATGTTCCCTAGCATTTATATAATAGGCTAAGTACAGAATATAGCTGGGGACTTTAGGATACATCAAGAAGAATATGGCTTCACAAAAATAACATTTGGAGCTAATTACAAGACCAACGGGTTAGAACAACACTGAGCTGCCAGAAATCCCCCGATGGTTACTTATTCGTACTTAAATGAAATCCAGCAATTGAGTGGGGAAATGTGGCTGTAATAGGCATCATGCCTGGAATATTCATAAAGAAGTTTATCAAACAGAATGCTGTGGAAAACACAGTATTAACATTTATAGGCCTTGAACGCATCCTTTAGGATGCTCTTCTAATTTCACTTTGAGCAATATCGTCTTTATGCAGCAATAAGTTTCTTTCGACAAAACATGTTGATTAAAGAAAAAAAAAAAGCCTGCTTAAGTAGAAACATACTTAATGAAGTTGCAGGCTAGGGAAAGACAGATACCTGCAGCAATATTAACCACATATAGGACAGATGGGATGTGTTATGGTTGTTCATAATCAGTTGTGTGCAGTCAGGGTTGATCTTTTCTATTCCTGCTGTCACATCATTAAAAAAAAAAAGTCCTCCCTTCCATTACAAAACAGAGAACTTCGCTGTTATACAAAAATTTGAGCACCATACTTGTTCAAACAAGACACTGCTGTGTTGCCCTTTGATGACATGTACAAATGTGAGTTACTCTAGGAGTCTTTCACTTTTTTATTAAATACATGGAAAGTACATAGTGTTGTTCTAGAAGAATTTGTCTGGTATAGAAACAAAGAGAAGCAAAGAGGAAACGTGCTTATCTACTGATCGGGAATCCAGTGATAGTGGGTTTTTGCATGTAGCTATGAGGAGTTACATGAGGTGAAGCCATTCTGTGCAAGCTCCTAATTCATTCACATAAGATTTTTTTCCTGCTGAATGAAAACCGCTTTCACTACACACACTTGCTTTGTGTATGTAGGTGATGCCGCTCCCAAGTGTCTCTGCAATGCATTTGGGAAAAAGCTTCAAATGTAAATATTTCTGATCAGTGTCTGCAGAGCTTTGGTCCTCCTTCATTACCCTAATGATGCTTTCAACATCACTGAATCTTTGCCCTCCAAATTCTGGAATCTGGTCTTTCAGCCACTTTACATTAACGTGAACCTATTGGGAAGACCCACTCCCTACTGAAAGCCTGAAATGCCGTGAATCAGTCAGTCTGCCTGAGGAGTGTCATTAAATTTTACCCTTTTAAGTGTCTGTGTTGGAGCAGAGACTTCCTTTGCTTTCTGAGGGTTAATGGAAGACTCTGGGTGAGAGGGGCATGTGGTTCTTTTGTCTCTAGGTGGAACACCACGACAGCTAACAGACGCTATGAAATACTCTTTTGGTGCCAGTTTGCAGGCACAATTGCCTTACTTTGCTTTCATCCATTCCTGTGCTTCTTACCCTCATCTTCCATTTGGTCTTCTAACATCAGTCACACAAAAAGCGCATCACAGGAGCTTTTTGCCTGCCCACTGTAGTGCCGAGTTTTTACAGCCAAGTTTCTGTGCCTTTAAAGAACATGTTAAAAGGCTTGTTGCCTACGGCCTCACTCAATGCACCATCAGCTAAACAGCAAATTCAATTAATGAGCAGTAAGGACTGATGGTGGCTCAGAAGGATCATTATTAAAGGCTGCAACAGGAGTCTACTTTCTCCAGGTGATGCTTAACTTGATAATCTGGAAGGAGCCATCCTTTTTCTTCCTGCTCCATGAGGAGGGCACTGCTGAGCTCAGCACAGCCAGACATAGCATTAATGTATCAATGCATCCTCTGATGTATGCAGAATTTTTCAATAATTAATCTCCTTTTCCTATGCCTTAACTAAAAACCTGTTTTCTCCTTGCTCTGAGTGAACCCAAACCATTGCCCTTCTTGCCTGGTTAGAGTTGTCCACCTCTGTTGCTGACCTGGTACATGTGGAAGGGGAAGGACAGTGGGTTCAATCAGTAAAACTCTACTTTATGCTGTGTATACACCATGGCAACAGATGCCTAATGAAAAATAGGATTTCTGGGCAAAAACATATAGACTAAATAAGCTGTTGTTATTGCTCCCTTTAAAATAAGAGGAGAACAGAATTTAATATCCCAGGCAACCACAACAGCAAACAAGAAAGAGCAGATTCTACAGCCATTATCTGAGATGATCCAGGGTGGCAAGGTTTGAAAAGAGGAGTCTCATGTTTTATTAGTCCAGTTAATGTAACTAGAAAACAAGGCAAAACTTGGAGGCTCAAGTATGTAAAATCTCTCGTCTGATTTAGACTGATTTTATTATTTAGTCTACCAAAAGACACTAACATTTGCTAAAAAATCTTGTAGCCTTTACTTCTGCTAGCAACTTATTTCTCACCTTCAAGAAAAATCCAATTAAAGAAAAAACTTCTTGCAGTAAAACTATTTTTCTCTTTATTGAAGGATTTCTTTTAACATATTCACCTACACAGCTATCCCTGTCTGACCATTAGATGTGATCCAGTACTGCCAGTCAGATTGCCTTCCCTATTTTACATAGGGAAACCCTCTTCTGTAATGATCTAGGAATACAGAAGTTGAATTCAAGTGTTCCACCTAGGTACTGCTTTGAATTTTCAATCTTCAGTTAACTGTGATACACCTCAGTTTGTGCAACTGCTTATTTGACTGTTAGAGGAAGGGTTTAAACTCTGTAGTTAGCTGGTGTGACTGTAATACCTGGTATATATTATATGGTGTGGATCTGATCTGACTCACATGTCTGGTTTGAAGGCTGCAGAGGGCCTGTATGTGTCTGCAACCAGTTTTGCTTCTCCTTCGAGGGCTGGGGCTGCTCAGCCAGCCCATTGTTGCCTGGCCTGGGGTGCTGCCTGCTGTGACGTGGCTGATGGAGGTGATGTAGAACGTAAGACTTGCTGGAGAATGTGAATGTCGGGATGACTCCTCTGCATCCAGGATTATACCTTCTCATGGTGTTTTTACTGGCTTTTGATACAAAGATAACACAGACTATCAGGTGAAATGTGTGGAAAGCCCAGGTTTTGTTATAGTTTATTTGAAATGGAAAAGGGAATGCTTTCAACTGTAATCCTTTCCCATCCTGACCTACATTATTGGGAAATTCAGAGCTAAAGGAGTTACGGTGTTCTCTCTGCAAACAATCTCTCCCCTTTCTTAGAGGAGAGAATGCTCTGGGGAGACATTATAGCAGCCTTCCAGTACTTAAAGGGTCCTACAGAAAAGCTGGGGAAGAGAGTGCAGGGATAGCACAAGGGGTTGGGGAGGTTGGTTTTAAACTGAAAGAGGGGAGATTAAAATGAGATATTGAGAAGAAACATTTTCATGTGAAGGTGGTGAGGCAGTGGTACAGATCGCCCAGGGAAGTCGTAGCTGCACCATCCCTGGAGGTGTTCAAGGCCAGGTTGGATGGGGCTTCAAGCAACCTGAGGTGTCCCTGCCCATGTCAGAGGGTTGGAACTGGATGATCTTGAAGATTCCTTCCAACCCAAACCACCTGATGATTCTCTGCATACTTGCAAACCTTCTGCTGTTCCATTTCCCTGCACAACACCAGGCATCCTGGCAACAGCTGTAGGCTACAGCACATGTGCTCAGTTCCTGGTCTGGTATTTAGTCACTGCAGATTGTGTTTTCCAGGGAACAACTCACTATTTGTGTGGATACTCAAACATCTTTATATATATTTTTCTNGTTCAAGGCCAGGTTGGATGGGGCTTCAAGCAACCTGAGGTGTCCCTGCCCATGTCAGAGGGTTGGAACTGGATGATCTTGAAGATTCCTTCCAACCCAAACCACCTGATGATTCTCTGCATAGTTGCAAACCTTCTGCTGTTCCATTTCCCTGCACAACACCAGGCATCCTGGCAACAGCTGTAGGCTACAGCACATGTGCTCAGTTCCTGGTCTGGTATTTAGTCACTGCAGATTGTGTTTTCCAGGGAACAACTCACTATTTGTGTGGATACTCAAACATCTTTATATATATTTTTCTGCAGTGATTAAACTGAATTTTCATTTTAAGGAAACAAAACTGCATTCAAAGTGTAGAATATCTCATGGCACTTTGTTGTTGTTGTTTCCTTTGTGCTTCTTTGAATATTTTTCATTATAGTCTCTGTTTCCCTGAAAAAAAAAAAGAAGAAAGAAATAGCAAACCCTAAAGCTTTTCTCCTTGTGTGCACAACAGCCAGATGTGGATGTGAATCAAAGAAGCAAACTAAGTATTTACAATGATATAGAACACAATTACATGCCAAATGATTTTGGTGGAAGGGACCTGCTTCAGTTATTTATTTCTTCTCAGTTTCTATGTTATTTGGTGAATCACTTCTGATTTCAGTGAAACCAGTTTTTGTTACTAAGCACATACAGGAGAAAGATTCTTAGTCCTGGAAAGTTTTCTTCTGTCTGCTGCAATGATAGGTCATCTGATTAACTGCTAGTGTCTGTGCTCCTGGCACAGGTCTCCAAAATCTCAGGCTGCATCAGTGGAGAGGTAGCAATGAAGCAGTTTTCAGTGTGAAATTGGGAAGGTAGAGTCATTTGTGCAAGACTGAAATAGATTAGAATTATTCCAAATACTCTTCAGGCTGCTTTACCGGTGACTAACCTTCCTGTGAATAAGAATGTTCCTGTATTTGTTAAGCAATGAATTATAATTTTCTTTCATCTGTGTCACAGTAATTACAAAGGATTTTTCAAATCTGAAATCTTGACCTTCTACCTTGGAAACCTAGTCAAAAGGTTTCGCACTTCAGTTTGACCTCTTACTTCCCATCGTGGTATTCCCCTGGGCATTTCTCCAACTGTAAAACCTTTCAAGCAACGGGATTTCACGAGCTCCTTCTGCTGTGTCCCTAATAGTTCTCAGCATTCAAGCATTTGTAGTATCATATTCTCTTATTCTTACCCAAACTCTCAACATTTCTTGCTCCTTGGTATTCAGACACTCAGTTTTGTACTTGTTACCAGATAAATCTTTATTTACATCAAAATGGAGGCAGAATTTTTCAAAGGGAATGAGGTGCCTGTATAGACTTAACATTAAGGAACTGGACATATAATTCCCATAAGTATGAGCAAAAAAAGGTCAGGCCTTCATCTGTGGAGCTTCTGGTGATTACTGCTCTGCTGTTATGGGGAATAAAGAAGCCCTTTTATCTGCAGATGTACCCGATACCAGTTTCCTTGTACTGAGGATCCTTTGCTGGATGTATTGAGAATATAAATATTCAACCTATGCTAAGATCTTAATGAGACTTATATGTTGACTTGTAATTATACTGAAAGAGACCAAATTAACATAGATAAGAATATGTCTGGAAAAGCCATGAGATAGAACCCTATAAAAAGATACATGAAGGTCTACTTGTCCTAAAACGTCCTAGCAGGAGCTGCAAGATATGCCCCTGTGGTGATACTTGCTAGGGAAAAAGGAGTAGCTGTGATAGATACAAGAGCCAGTCTAGGGTGGACTTCATGGGACCCCCTAATACTCATCAGAGATGAGTGGCTGTGGATGTCTCAGAAATGCGTGGCTGCAAGTGTTGAAGGGGAATGTGGATGAGCCAGGCTCATGGGGAGAACAGGCTCTGGAGAAGCACTTTGAGCATGTGCTGGCATGAGCAGGGCAGCCAGGTAGAAGATTCAGCTGAGCTATTCAGTAGCTCTGGGGTGCCCCTAAGGGCAGCGCTGCAAGGGCTGGGGCCCTGCATCCTCAGTGAGACACAAAGGTGGGGTATTGTATGTTCAGTATGGAAGAATCTGAAAAGTAGACAATAACTGTCATGTTTGGAAATCTGGACCAGAGCATCATCATTGGTGCTTTCTTATGGTCTCTCTGTATGCTAGAGAGAGAATCTGAAGCATAAATAATTTTACAAAGCCATGTATTTTTGCCTTCTGAGATGAACTACTGTATTTTGTCATTCATTAACAATATAGCAAATTCAGAACTGATGATCAGCAGAACTAAAGTAAATTATTTTGGACATAAGTAAAAGCCCTGGTACTCTTACAGCTAGCTCTTCATGTGCATTGAGCCAGTCTCCTGCTCCTTGAATCATAGAATCATAGAATCACCAGGTTGGAAGAGACCCACTGGATCATCAAGTCCAACCATTCCTATCATACACTAAACCACGTCCCTCAGGACATTGTCTACCCGTGCCTTAAACACCCCCAGGGAAGGTGAATCAACCACCTCCCTGGGTAGCCTGTTCCAATGCCCAATGACCCTTTCCATGAAAAACTTCCTCCTGATGTCTAACCTAAATCTCCCCTGG
>WAAB01009992.1:0-20056 GCA_013389865.1 Piaya cayana
TCCATGTCACATTACATTTCAATCATGAGTAAGTGAAAGGCACCTTAGGCTTAAAATAAAGCCATTTAAGTCAGTATTAGAAAAAACATCAAATGACATTATTTCTTCCAGGTTCTACAGCACTAAGTGTCACTCAAATGAGCATTGTCTGTACCCTCCCAAAATCCCTAATGATAATGAGAGTAGATTTTGTAAAATACAGCAGTAACAAGGAAGACAGGTTTTTAATACAAACTGATCTGAATTTCCTAGTAACCTGCATCCTTTCAAATGATCATAATTTCAGTTCTGTGAAATAAAAAATAATGCATTTGGGAACATAACATGCAAGTTATACCTACAAAATGGGGGTTAACAGTGAGAAGCCAAGACAAGTAACGATAAACAACTTATTTGAGTTATTATAACAAGAAATATGCTGTGTCATAAGAGGCTGTGATGCCTTTGATATGTATAAAGAAGGAAATGCACCTGGAAAGCAAGACAGGATCACACCTGCATGCAATGAAGCACAAGGGAGCATTTCACTCCCATTTGGTATCTGTGTTTCCACTATATTTTTCAAAATTGTTTGCAAACACGTAAGTAAAACTGAAAGAATTTTTCATTCATAGTCCAAAGTAGAACATAACTAAGAGATACATCAAGACTTTTGGCCAATTTTTAATGTATTACTGCATAATACATTATACAGTATTTCTAGCCACTGTCCCCTGAGATCTTATTCTAAGATTGCCTCAGTGTGAGTTTGAAAGCTGCTGACTATGTGAATGAATTACTGGCCTTCAGTCTTCCCATCCCTACCCCTGATGAGAGATCCTTATCTTTAATTTTTGCAAAACTATAAGGAATTATACTGGGGAAAACTTATAAATACAGATGTATAAGCACAAAGCTACATGTATTTGTGAAACTTAAAAAAGTGCCAGAAGACAAAGTTCAACAACACTCATAAAACTTTGATCAGGAATGAAAAAAGGTGTTCAAATTCATGTTAAGGGACCTAATTAAAAGGTTCAATTTTCAAATCCATTGAGTAAAAGTAAATTAAATTAAAATTATGCCTTTATGTCTCTATCTAGTCACAGAATCATTTAGCTTGGATAAGACCCTTAAGATCATCGAATCCAACTGTAAATTCAACACTGCCATGCCCAACACTAAACCAGATCCCTAGGCATCACATCTACATGACTTTTAAACACCTCCAGAGATGGAAACCCAAACACTTCCTTGGGCAGCCTGTTGCAATGCTTGACAACCCTCTCCCTGAAGAAATTTTTCTCATGCCTCCCATGACGCAACTTGAGATCATTTCCTCTTGTCCTGTCACCTGTCACTTGGGAGAAGAGACCAACACCCATCTTACTACAATCTCCTTTCAGGTAATTGTAGAGAGCAATAAGGTCTCCCCTCAGCCTCCTTTTCTCCAGGCAGAGCAGCCTCAGTTCCTTCAGCCGCTCCCCATATGACCTGTGTTCTAGACCCTTCACCAGCCTCATAGCCCTTCTCTGAATGACCTCCAGCAACTCAATGTCCTTCTTGTGTTGAGGGTCCCAGAACTGAACACAGTATCCGAGATGCGGCCTCACCAGTGCCAAGTGTAGGTGGATGATCATTTCCTTAATCCTGCTGGTCACAATATCTCTGATAAAAGCCAGAAGGGTGTTGGCCTTCATGGCCACCCGGGCACACTGCTGCTTATGTTCAGTCTGCTATCAACCAGCACCTCCAGGTCCTCTTCTGCCGAGCACCTTTCAGTCAATCTTCCCCATGCCTGTAGCACTGCACGGGGCTGTTGTGACCCAAGTGTAGGACTCTGCACTTAACATTATTGAATCTCAAACAACTGGCCCCAGCCCATTTGATCCAGTCTGTCCAGATCCCTCTGCAGAGCTTTCCTGCCCTTGAGCATATCAATAGTCCACCCACTTTGGTGTCCTCTGTGTTGAGGTTTCACTCAATCCCCTCATCCAGATCACTGATAGAGATCAAACAAAGATGACCCCGGCACTGAGTCCTGGGGAACACTGCTTGTGACTGACTGCTGACCAGATTTCACTTCATTCACCACAAAGCTTTGTTCCCAGTCATTCAGCCAGTTTTTACACAGCAAAATGTACATCCATCAAGCCATGAGCAACCAGTTCCTCATGAGAATACTGTGGGAAACTGTGTCAATGGCCTTCCCCTCATCTCTGTATATCCAGCTTAACAATTTTTTTTTATTGAGATCTTCTTGAGAAACACTCATAACACAGATAACTACTAAGATGAAAACTCACATACCATGTGACACCACAGGGTATCACATGTGCCACACTTAGAACATTCCTTTTGCTATCCACCATCTACTTCTGTTTCACAGGTGTTCTACAATATGAAACAAGGTAATGATTCACAATGACCATTTCTCATTCATCTTGCTGACAATGGCTGTAAGAAAGTGGAAGATTAAGAATATTATCGTCACCCTCCATGCAAAAGACTAACAAAAATAAAGAAGAAAAAACAATAATATGTCTCTGCAAAATGTTCTTTTATAATATTTTACAAAGGCAAATATGAGAGAATAAATGTATATGCTAGATATTCAATGCATAATCTTGTTTGCAGGGCATTAGAGAAAATGTGCCCAGCAGCATATTGTTCGGTCATATGGATGACACTGAATTTCTGGCTGCTTATCATCAAATGCCAAACATGGGCAAGAAGAATAATATTTTCCTTTTTTATTCTTTATCTAATGAAAAGCATTTCCTATAGGTACTTAAAAGATAAGCAACTTAAGGAACACAAAAGGCTTCTCGTACTGCAGGATTTGCTTTTGAATGTTATATTTCCTCAAAATGTCTGATTTCTGACATCAAGAGGACAAAGGAAATAAGAAAAAAGGTCTTGCTTCTGCTTAAAGTTATACCAAATAACGAACATCCTAATTAAGGAACAATAAATTGTCTGGGGTTTAATAAAGACATTTCTATTTTCTAAATTAATTTTTAGTCTCTAGAGTGGATAGATTTTCCAACAGAAGGCACCTTTTTTTCCAACGTATGGCCTACCTTGTGTTAGGATATGCCATTATGTTACTGCATTCAAACACAATTTTCAGATTCTCTGATATTCTCTTTTGAGCCTGCTGCCTCTTAATTCCATACTCTGTGAAGAGAAATACATTCGTTTAATTCTGAAAGTCTTCCAAAGAATACATCCGCTGCTTTTAGTATGTAGCACAGATTACAAAGACAATCAGATGAAAGGGAGGTATGATGATTGGAGGAGGGAGAGGGTCTGCCTGAGTGAAAAGAACAAAGCAGGAGTGACTGCAGTGCAGCTCTTCATTTTATACTCGTTTTTCCCCATCATCTCAGTTTCTGACATTTAAGGAGTATTTTTCTTTTTCCATGTCTTCATTCAAAGAACAGGCCATTTATGACAGTTTTCTACATATTATACTGAACCCATGTTGGTAAACATGTTTATTATAATAAGATACAACTAAGAACTTCTTAATAAAATGGTAACAGTCTGGAAGATCTTCACAGCACAAGCCTTTACTAGTCCACCTAATGGAGAATCCCTGAGAGCCTGTGACAGCTACACAGTTGTAACCAAATCCAGCCATAATTTCCTCTTGTTCAACAGAAATTCTCTCTCAAATATCAGTAATTCCCTGCCTTTATGGACATGATTTAAAAAGCTTTCATTATTCACATAAAGAAAGAATATTTTTGTTTGCTTAATATAAAACAACAATCTTTAGTTTCACTCTCAGGGCATTTCTCCCAAGTGACAGGGGACAGGACAAGAGGGAATGGCCTCAAGCTCCACCAAGGGGAGGTTCAGGCTGGACAAGAGGAAAACATTTTTCATGGGAAGTGTCATTGGGCATTGATGCAGGCTGCCCCTGGAGGTGGATGAGTCACCTTCCCTGGAGGTGTTTAAAGGACAGGTGGATGAGGTGCTGAGGGGCATGGCTTAGTGATTGATAGGAATTGCTTGACTCGATAATCCTGGGCATCTTTTCCAACCTAGTGATTCTGTGATTCTGTTATTCTATGATTTAATAAGGACCTAAGCAATTAAGTTTCGATCTTTAGTGCACAAAAATTTGATACTTCGTTTAGCTTCATTTGCATTTTCTTTCCAACTGACCTTAGTCAAATTACAATATCAAACATTTTACTCTTCATACCCCATCTGAGTTTTCTGAGAATCTGTGGAAGGTTAGAGTCTTCCATTAATAGAATATACCTAGGTGGACATGAAAGCAGGGGGCAAAAAGAGTCAGCAAAAATAGCATTGCAGGTTTGCATTAAGAAAGTTTATATCTGCCTTCTTCATGTGGTTTCCATTCAGTACTTAAAATGTACTTTTCATGGAAAAAAAAGTTTTGTTAAAAAGTTCTGCTATTTGTAAACAAGGTCTCATTTGGATCTGCTGACAAGAGGTTTTATTATACAACACTGGAAGGCCAATGAAACCAACAGCAGCAAAAGAGCAAACTGTCCTGACAACTTTATTTTTGTTAATGACAAACAGAAGGAACTGCATGATTATTGTCAAACAAGCTCTGGGGCTAAGGAACTCAGTCTGATGTCTACTGAATTTCAGCTTTTGACTTCAGAAAGATCATTATTGGTGTCCTAGTGTGTGGCATTGACAACTATTATAAATTTAAAAAAAAATACTATCAGGTTAGTTGGTTGTGACCTACACTTTTAAAATTCATTTTCTAATTAATTCCATACTCACTTATCTTTAAATTACCCTTTCCTTTGAAATTTGTTCCAAAGCTCTGAATGATATTGCAATGAAGCTCTTAATCATTCTAAGTTCGCTTCCTGCCTTGCCTTAAATATGTATACCGTCACCTGGAATGTTCTTGACAGACAACACAACTACACAGACATAATAAAAATAATTGCTATTATATCTAAGTTTTTAATACAAGCTTTTTTAGGACTCTGGGAAAGATACAATCTAACTCTCCTTCACTCAGTTCAGTAAGATCTGAGTTTCACTTTTCTTTCACTACAGGAGCCTCTATATCTTAATTTTCATATGCTTTCTTGCTTTGATCAATTTTTTTCACATGGACTTTCATGTAAGCTAAGAAAAGTAAATTTACCTGTAGTATTTCCTGAAGTGTTCCTCCCCCTCCTTTGCACAGATAACAATGTGGGAAATACATGAAACTGGCAGAATATAAGAGCAGCCACATGTGATGTGGTTACATCAGCAGTCCATTAAGCCCCATACCTGTTCTTCACATGTAGTCAGACACATGAGAAGGGAACAGTACAAGAGTGCAGCAAGCACCTGGAGACGCTGCCTCAGAGCATGCTTTCAGCTGCTAACATTTCTCAGCTTCATGGACTTCACAGGCAGTACCTTCATAGTATCTTACATGATGAGGACTGACTGACACTGTTCATCAATTTAAGTAACGGGATCTGCAACCACACCAATTTTGCCCCATACAACGTGCATGGTACAGTCTTAACAGGCATCTAGTTGATGTAACTTCTTCCACATTAAGACATTAAGGTTACTCTCAGGCACATGACTGCCTATTTAAGTGATATCCTAAGCTGTGTAAGCAAGCAACTCCATCGTTGCAATTAGAAGTTTTCAGGGAAGCAGAATAAAAAATAAAAACCACAACCACACATATTTTCATAGTGGATAAGAATGTTCTCTACTTCAGATTTAAATTTAATAATCTATTTCCCTTTGAACTGGTTAACAACAACAAAGAAAAAATAGAATATTATATTGATCTGGGACACATTCTGAACTTCATTAACAACAGAGAAATCATTTACAAAAGACCTGGTGGGATTTTAAATGATCAAATAAATATGAAAGAGGAGAGAGGGATGGATGCTAACACACTATAGCTGAAGAAAAAACAATTGCTAAAACCAGCAGTCAACTGGAAGAAGAATGAATCGTCAAAGAGAGTTAATGTTATTACATATCTATATCAAAACAGTGCCTGGACGACTGGCTGAAAACAAGGCCCTGCTGCATTAGGAGTTGCGTAAAACCAAAACAAAACAAAGAAGCAAACAGCTGGAGTCCAGTTTCCAAAGGCTTATTCCTCTGACAGCAAATCAGGAAAGCATAGCTTAAAGTTATGTCATGTCATGGACCAAACAGTTGGTCCTCTGCTGTTAATTTTGTGTAAAGTCACAGCTCTTAGCGATGTGACCTTATACTGTGCCTTTTACTGTTATACTACTATAAAAATATAACAAAATGGGAAAGAAATTAAAACAGGAGAATTACAAATAATATAGGGCTAATTTATATTGAAGAATCTAGAGTGCTGAATAGTAAAACTTGGATATGATTAAAAGGCCTTTTCAAATATTGTCAGCAAAACTTGGCAATTTGAACTGAAATAAATATCAGAAATTCTTTTGAAAGGATGAGAGAAAAGAGTTTCATAATATTAACATGAATAGAATGTCACCCTCCATGGCAAATTTCTACCATATTAGCATATCACAAAATGATTGCCTTATTTCTTCCTTGTGTAACAAGATCGAATACTTTATAGGCAAGAGTAAGAAATTCTACTTATTTTACCAGATACATAGTATTCCCTTGTATAAATTCATCATTGGAACAAAAAAAAATAAATTACCAAAATATTACAGAACTTGCCTCAAATCCCATGTGAAAACAAGCAGAAATTAGGTTATGTTAACAGAAAATTGAATCTTTTCAACTTATTCTATAGGTTCCTTCAAGTATACTAATGGATATTAAAGCAGATAGTGAGAAGCTTTGCTGTGGCCTGTTATGCAAATGACATTACATTGTTTGATGCTTAAATAGCTCGGACTAACTTTGCAAAGATGTATTTTAATTTTGGAATTTTGCCAATCATAATTTGGAAATAGATTTTAAAAAGAGGTTTCTTTTGAATTTTACCGCTGGGATAGTTTTAATCCCTACTAAGCCACGCCCTCCTTTTTCTGCCAAAACATGTGATTACTTGATAACTGGCAGAATCTAACTTAAACTTGTATCCTCAGTACTGAATTCCCAAGTGGCTATCACAAACAGGCGCTGGAGGTTAATTAAACCAACAAGACTGCAGCAAGTGGAAAGTTTGCTTATCTTGTACTTGTCAGCATGTGCATAACACAGCTTTCTTCTCTATCAGGAGCCCCTAAAGCTCTGCAAAATTGGAACCTCCTGCTTCAGCTGATTGTTTGGCAAACTGTTCTTGTACTACAGCTGAGCAGAGGTTTTCTTGCCACAGATTATTTTTTTAGTAGTTGTAAAATACAAACCACAGACATAGAAAGTTTTTAAACATAAGACTTTGGTGCACTGTTGGCTAGTTGAGTGCCTTTATGCAAAGTCCATTCCAACAAAAAGAGCACTGTTAACTCCAACAGTTTTGGTATGGACTGAATGAAAAAAATATATTTGTTTGCTGAATAGTCAGTCATTCAAACAATTTCAGTGAAGTCCATCTACTGCTGTAATCTTCCATGCATGCTATGAATTATCCAACAGAAGTTGCCATGCTGCTTCAGGAAAGTTATTAAAAGGAAAATCCATTAGAATCAATCTGAACTCAACATCAGTGTCTAAGGGGCAAGATTTTAAATATTGAGTTTAATCACAAAAGAAGTCATGTCTGCTGATCTTCACTCAGGCAAAGAATCTTCAGTGGAAGTTTTGCCTGAGAAAACAGTTCAGGATTGGGTTTACTACTGCTCTTAGGACCCATGTCAAGTTAAACACTAGTGGGAATTATCTACCTAGTCTCAAGCACTGACAATATTATCTATGGCTTTCTGGGGCTGCTGATAGTCAACTTGCTGAAAAACATTTTAATGTCTGCTGAACTTTCTGATTCTTAAATTATATCTACCATTCGTGCCCTTCATTAATACTGTAAATGAGTGATAATTAGGCCAACACATTAGAAAGCAAGTATTTGGAATCTATCCTCACCTTCAACTGTTTGCTATATAACATCAGTAAGTCATGTCTTTTCAACTATTTTCCACTCATCTTCTTCAGCTGGTAAGGAATATTGAAGATGAATGCTAAGAACTGTTTCCTACTTTTAAACAGGTTTGTGTGATGGGTTTAGTTTTGCTCTGGTTGTCTGCATTGTATGGTTACACAGTGACACTGCTGAAGATCTCTCTGAATTTTTATAATACTGTTTATGATTTGTCTCTGCTTAAACAAAAGAAAATATAGTCCAAAAGGCCTTATCCCAATAGTGACAACCCCTGCATAGATTTGGAAACTGTCTACGTTTAGGTACAGAGCTTACAAGTTTATGTTTTCATAGGATTCTTTGAACAAATGTGTATATCAAGAAGCAAGATGTGAACAATACTGAATGATACAAGCAGTGATACACTAAAAATGCTTTCACTCTAATAAGGTAATTTTATGTGCCAGTGGCTTCTGATGGCCACCAGATACAATAACAAGTTAGAAAATTAAGTGGGGAATACGCTTAGTAAGTAACTTGAAGTTTCTAATAGATAATAGTATTACTGACTATAGAGGTTAACTAAACTGCTAACTAAATTTATATTGAACCTCATAAATCAACCTAATAATCAACTACTCTTAGCAGAAAACCTCCAATAAATTCAAAACGCATTTTTTAAGATAGGGAAAATACCACTGAAATCTTCTTTTGACACCGAGACCACAGTTAATGATCCCTCTTAAACCTTTCCAAGGCAGTATTAGTAGTGCTTCATGTGTATTAGGAAAATTCTTTTTTTCTCTGTACTGTGTAGTTCCATGTCTGATCCCCAAAATTATCCCTAAGGAACTTTAGACTCTCTGAAGATTGCAGTTCAAGATGGGAGGGGTAGCTCAGCTTGTGTCCCTTAAGGATGTACAACCCCATACTTCAATACAACTCCCACCAGTAGAACTGCATGGACCACACCAATGCAGTAGCCGTGCTCCAAGACCTTGCCAAAGAGACAGTAGCAACCTCAGCTATAGATGTAGAAAAAAATGTGTCAAGTATCAACACACACAGTTTTGGGAGGGTTTGAGCAGAGGCGGGCCGACCTACTATTCATCACTAGTTCAAGCTTCATAATCTTGTATATTTTATGACACAGAGTCTAGATTTTTTTTTTTAATTTGAAGTCAGGAATAATACAGTAATTTATTCTCTGCCTCAGCTGAGCCAGATGTGTCTTTTCTTTCAAAAACTTCAAGTGATGATTATTTATAGTTACAGCATTCACTAGCAACTACAGAGAGGTGGGGTCACACAGAAAACTTAGCATTTAAATAGAGAGCAAAAGATTCCTTCTAGACAGAGTTTCAACAGACAGATCATGCAATTATAGGAACAATGAAACCAGTAGGAGATGAATGCCTACGGAGGGGTGGATTCACCAAGAAGGCAGAAGCATAGCTGTGGTAGGATGGAGCAGTATGAGCTCTCCATCCTGTGGGACAGCTGCAACCCACTCAGTTAAGCTCCTCTGAATATCTAGCCACAGTCCCTTGCTCCCTTTGCCTTCCTTTAAAGATGTCAAATACTGAAAATGTAGTTTTGACTCATTTACACTGCATCTTGTCAGCCAAAATTCAAACAGAAAAGTAATGGACATAGTATAACAGAATATTCAACATTAGGAAGCAACAGCCAAACCAAGATTAAAATTATTTTACAAATTTGCTGAATGTTTCTCTAAGTTTTAAGATGGTCTCAAGTTTCACTCTGCTCCCCCCCCACCCCCCCACTCCCACCCCGCTTTTCTTTTCCTAAGGCCCAAGCTCAGAAAATATTTCAGCATAAGCCTAACTGGGTAACTGCCACAAAGCAAAGGTTAGGTCTTGACTTGACTGTGTTTAGTCAAACAGCACAGTAACAAATCAAGCCATTACAGTAAAGGAAAATAGATTAATTGCCAGATATATGCTAATGGCTGAGGACCTAGAGCTGAAGGAAATAGGTATAAAACTGTGTTAGACAGATAAAGACAGATAAAAAATGCCCCAAAAAATTCAAGCCCTACAATGAAGAATGCTGTACCTATTTTAAGGTATAGAAACTCTGCGCTATTGTTTAGCCCCAACTAGTAAGAAAGAAACACATGGCAGCTCACTTGTTCCTTTCCCAGCCTTGAGGGGATGGAGAGGAGAATTGGAAATAAAGATGGTAAGACTCATGGGTTGGGATAAAACCAGTTTAACAGAGCAGCAAAGGAGGAGGAAAAAAATAACACTAACAACAATAAAAGAATACACAAAGCAAACGGTACACGGAACAGAACACTCAGAACCCAGAAAATTACATCCTCATACTTCTGAGCCCCCTTTATATACCGAGAATGAGTCAAGATGGTATCGAATATAACTTTGGCCAGTTTGAGACAGTTACCCTGGTTGTGTCCCCTCACAGTTTCTTGTGAAAACTAAGCCTGTGCCCACCAAAACCAGGACAAAGAGCCATCTGTTGCTGGTCAGTCTGTTCCTTTGGAACCTACCAATTCACCTATGTCAATACGCATAGGAGGCATTTCTTTATACAGAGTGTTACAGAATAATTATTGCTATATAGCCTATTATACTATATAATCCTTATTATAAACAACAAGAATGGACAATATTTACAGCACAGGAACATTTTCATTATTCTGAAGCTAATTATGGCCTTCTGAACTTAACAAATTATAGCTTTTACTCTGAATCAAGTTTTCTTAGTATCTACAAAAAAAGAGCAAGTAGTACATTTTCATTGCTAACTTTTTTTTTAAAAAAGTGTTTCTGAGTCTTTGAAATAAATATTGTTCAAATGAGTCAGATAAATTCACATTAAAAACCAAATTAATACTGTTCATGGTATTTTCTTAATTGTTTTTCTATGTGAATACTTTCCGGGTTCCACCCAACATCAGGATCTGGCAAAGATATTGAACTAAAGCCAGGAAGGACACTTTCATGCTCTTTCCAGCTCCCATCAAGCTTCTGGCATGCAATTCAGCCGTCTGTGGAACAAGAAGAAGAAAGTAGGAGTGAAAAGAGTATATGCATGACAGCAGTTAGAGACCAACTATGACATTCAAAGCAACAGAAATAAGAGGAAATGCAAAACACATCCTAAACCAGTGCAGTTGCCCTAGGATGTGATCTTTCTGATTTTGCCCATTGTTCCATAACATGAAATGACATGAGTCTTTGCCTGGTTTGTGCAGCAAATGTGTCCACAACTGACATTTTGAAGACACATTAGCAAAGGTCCATCTTGGGTATATTCATAAAGCTGATTCTGCATGATGTTGAGTGCTTTAGCCACCCTTTAGTTCATCGGTACTCAAAAATATCCAGTGCTGCTTTGGACCAGATGCTCTTAAGAAATGCAGCAAGAAGAACTGAGAATTTGGTTGAAAACAGGTAGTAATCTGACACGGCTGCTATGTAACAGCTAACTACTTCTTTCTGAGTGCTCCAAGGAAAGTCGGTAGATATTTATCTGGAATGGATGTATCTGGAAACAATAGAATCATGAAAAAGACCCAGAGAAAAATGAAATAATAAAACTTAGCGCATGCAGTTGTTCAGCACAGTTGGGCTCTGCTACAATACCCTTGATGTTCCCTTTCCTGTAAAAATAAGGAAGAGAGTTACTTCTGTTCTTTCTCTTCCTAAATACAGTGAGTTTACAGTGGAAAGCAAGTAGCGAGATATTCATTATCTTTTTACTTACAGGTGCAGAAAATCAGCTGTCCAACAACCAAAGTAAATCCTCAACAAATTCAGGCTCCTACAAAGTTAAGATAGTAGTTTAATGCCTGTCTTTTCTCTTCATGGGAGCTGTAGAATGTCCTTCTGCAAGCCCTTCTTTACCAAAAAAAACCTCATACCAAGAGAAAGTAAACATGCTTAAGTCCTCTGAAACCAACAAGATGATTTATTATTATTTCTATTATTGTTGTTGTTATTTTTTACACTTCATAGCTCCACTATGAAGCTAGATGGACAGATTAGAGTGGGGTGTAAAAGACTGTGCTTGGCTGGCACAAGGCAAGATCGATGGAAGAAAGCCAGAGGGATTACAAGATGCAGCAGATCAAAGAGTTGCTGCAGTAAGTATTGATACAGGGGACAGAGTAACTGAATTGACAACAGAGTAGGCAGAATTGTAGNGATAGTAGGGATTTTTTTAATATTTCCTTAAGTTCACCTTTTCTTTTTTACTTAACTTTTTTTTTTTTTTTTTTTGCCAGCTGAAGATATAAATTAACAAAGAGATGGTAACTCCCATGGAACAAATGTTCTTCTACAGCTACTGAAGGTGATACAGTACAAAGATAAATAATTTTGTTATTTTACTAACAAGAAGGGGGAGCAAGGTGGAAGCCGTAGGTATATCTTTGACAGACAAGGAAAAGCAAGTAGTTTTACTCCAAAGCATGTTCCTCAAAGTGTCCAGATTTTATAACATCACAATAAGCAATTTTCATTGGAGTAATAAGGTTGGTTTGTTTTCTTTTCCCTAAGTAAAATCTTTTGTTCCTCCCTTTTAAAACAGAATAACTTGGGTTAAAAAAGACCTCCAGAGTTCATCTGATTCAGCCCCTTGTTCAAAGCAGGTTATTCAGGAACTCGTTTGGTTAAGGTTTGAATATGCCCAAGGACAGAGATTTCTTCTCCTCCATGGGCAACTTTTTTTAATATTTGACTACCCTTGCTGTGAATATGCTTCTTCTAGCAACTAACGATTTTCTTCGTTGCCACTTGTGTCTGTTGCCTCTTATTTCATGGTATGGATCATACCTCCAAGAAGGGTCTGTCTCCATCTTCTCTAAACTCTCCCATTAGGTATCTGTAAACAGACACAAGGTCTCCCTTTAGCCTTCACACAAGCTGAACGAAGAAAACCGTCTCACCCTCCCCTTGTGCTTCATGTGTTCCTGTCCTCTGATGAACCTGGTGGTCCTGCCCTGGGTTTGCTCCAGTATATTAAAGCACAGCTACATTTTCCTCATGTCCTTCTTGTCTCCTAGGGATCTCAAGCCCTTTTTGGCACAGCTGTCTCTTAACCCTAAAGCAAAAAAAAAGGCGCTATTCATAATTTTAAGTAGGCATTCTGGTGAAAGATCACAGTGCTTTACTTTACCAGGGTCTTGTAAATCTACAGGTTCTCTTCCTGAAGAGCTTGGATTTGGTCTTAAATTGTGAAAAAGTGATAGGGCAAAGATTCAGAGTCTTACAAATGTCCCTAAAATATAAAAAAATACAATTATAGCACTCTTGCATTTGTTATTGTGGCCATTGTACCACAACTTTGCATACGGAATGATGAATTAGTTATCTTTACTTCTCAGACCAATGTCACATCTTAATAACCAAATTTTTATGGAAAAAAAACTAATTGATTCAATACGAGAAACAAATAAAAGAAATAATTGTATTTGTTTCATTTACAAACAACTTCAAGCCAAAACCATACTATTTAAACTGTTGTCTAAAAAGGTCAACAAAACAATATTTATTATAGCCAAGGGACTCTTAGTTTTCACAATACCAAAGCACAGGAGAAATTTACAAAGAAACTTCTTTGAAAGAAAGGCCCTCTGGGGAAAAGATTTTGCTGTCCTCAGTATCATTAAAAAACAGAAGGAGAAAGTCTCTATTATTCATTTAAAAAATTAAGCAGCCTTTACAACATAGTTTTTAAACTTTTTAATTTTATGAAGTTCCTGTATCAGAGAAGACTACATATTCTGCTTGCTTGTTTAATTTTGCATGTCATGGAACAAATAAGTTCTTCCAGCATTAACAAACAAAGTTATGCTATTTGTAGTAAAACTAATGAATCCATGTAGTGTTCATGTAAATCTCTGATATCCTCTCACAATTGCATCTAGCATTATTTATCAAGATTAATCAAATCGCCTCCTCAGATCTTGTGCTAACTGTAAATAACAATACAGTTTTATTTCCAGCATGGAAAGAGGAGAATTTGAAAAGTTTATAAAGCAGAAGACAGGACATGAAATGTACTCAGCATTTGTTTTTCATCATAGGATGCCTTATTACCATTATATTTTCTTACCTTGTAATGTTTTTTCTCTTCTGTGATGCTGAAAGGCTACAAGACCTTTAACAGATTCCTTCACAGTTTGATCAAATACACGATGTTTGTTTCAGCAGGCATGTGCAATGCATGCCAGCAATAAAAAAGCCATTGAGATCTCTGTAATTCTTAACACCCTCAACAATTTGATGTAATAATAGCACACTTGGTACCGTAAGATTTAAATGTTATCTTTGGGTGTCAATTTAAAAGCATTCACAGGTGTGATATTGCATGCACTCTGAATGGACTTTCCAGTATATTGAATACAGAGAAGAGAGGCATTAAGTTCATGTACTTTGAAAGTACACTATAGTTTAACTGCATTTTTATACAAATATTTAGAGAGATTTTACACAGATTTTTCTTTCTTAAGATTTTTTTTTAATGTACAGATCTTTAGATGTATCCTAATATTCTATATTTCTAAGATGACATAGAATATTCTGTGGCAAAATAAATCTTTTTTTCAGAATTAACAGCGCATTTAAACAACTATGATATTCTATCCGGGACAGTTGACATCAATTTATGTGCAAGATGACTATATGGCAAGCACTGATATGATACCTATATAAATTTGATATGAATAGCCATGTGATTTTATATGTATTTCACTTTTAGCCAGCTAATGATCCACTCTTCAAATAGCAATCCTGTGATTATGAGCATGTGACTACATGCCTGAACACAAATAAATGAAAAAAAACTTGAAACCATCTGAAAAATAGCCACCTTCAAACTTAGGTGGGTTTTAAGGGCACTCCTCACCACCTTTCCTCTTTGGGCCTATTACAAGCACTAACAGCAACACCCAAATCCATACTTCAGAACTCTCATGATTTTTATAAAGGGCTGTAATTGAGGATTTATTCAAAGTGCAGTATTAGGTTACCAATGCAAATACTTCAATTCTTTGTAAATAGTGCTTGCAGTTCAAAAGGTGTTTTTCTTTGATCAAATAGGAAAGGTGCTCTGACCATGGCAGGAACAGAAGCTATTTTATTCCCCATCTCTGTCCACTTGCTCATTTTATACTGTTAAGACTCTCTGTGTAATGAACAATAACACCACACTGGCATAACAGAGCACATAGGGCCTAGTTTGCTTATATAAATTCGTTTATTTTCTATACATTTTCCTACCACCAGATAGCAAAGTTACCTTGGTGGGGACTGGTGGTTACAGCAAATCACAAAAAGAAGAAGAACCACAGATGCGCACACTAGCCTTGGGTTACTCCTTTTGAAACAGAAGTAATTTACCATGAGGTAGCAGAAGTAAAATGTACACATGAGTAATTTACAGAGGGCAGCTTGTTCCCTCTTGCTCCCTCTGTGTTAAAATCATTGCCTTCCATTACCAGTTTGCGTGTTTGCACCATTGACCTCTGTGAGCGAATCAGCCCATCCCTCTCGAAGATACTTCGCATAAGCTGTCATGCAGCAGTTCAACTTAAAAATATTAGTATGAAGACAAGTATGTTAAGAGGTAGCATCACACTACTTGATATAAGAAACTCAAAGATTTTTAGGGTTTTTTTTCAACTGCAATGAAGAATAATTTGCAGTTTATGAACAAGAATTTTCCAAAAATGAAGAGTTCCAACCCTCTCTCAGCAACAAAAACACAGCAATCAGGGTTGGCAGCTGGCATGCTAAGTTTCAGCTGGGTAAAATTAGAAATGCCTCACATGTGGGAGCTTAGGAATTGAATTTGCCTGGCAAAAATGCAACAATTCTGCATACAAACATTTCTTTTCTAAGAGGTTTTAAAGTCCCTCACTGCCGCAGATGTTTATTTCCATCTTTACAAACTACAGTGAACTATTTTTTGCTCAAGGCTTGTACTAATATCTTGTTACAAGAAAGACTAATTGTCCTAACGTTGTGTTGGGTTTTTTTTTCAATTGCACCTTCTGTTAGGATTGGGTAAACAACCAAACTAAAAGTGCCTTCCACCTTTGTACGTTTCTTTCTGAAATCAAAGTATGCCTCTCCTAGGTAGTCTTGTTGATCTGAAATTCACAGCAAATGTTTGCTGACACTAGTCACTGGAATTCAGCGAGAGAAATGCAGGTAATCAGCCTTCAATCACAAAGCCAAAATGGTGTATTAGAACCACTCATAAATGTGCATTTCACACTTGTTAATAATATACACACATTGGTTAATAATATACATATTCTCAAACTTTCAATAAGCCATTACCAACAGTGGTGGATAAACAGAAATTTAAACTTAACAATAGCAAGCAGCATTGTCATTGAAAGAAGTTAAAAGAGCTAAAACTGTTTAGCAGTTTTCATCATGAAACAATTTCTCACTAGAATTGCCTGACTGCCTTCTGTTTATGATTTCCATATTCCAAGAGGTTTTCTGTAATGAAGCCACAAAACCACCAAGCATTTACTCCTATTGGCTTTTCTGGAGTTCATAGATCCACCAAGCAGCAAATTCAGGAAATACGTTGTTCCTCTTTTGACATCATTAGTCTGTTTATGTTCCCCTCAGCCTTATAAGGAAGAAGAATTTGGTCACAGCTAAATGCTTCTGCAAGTCACATTCTTCTGTCAGTGCAGTCAGAGTGCCATATGCAGTCTGGAAACTTCTCATTCAGGACAAATTATAGTACGGATGAATATACTTTGTAGAGGGGTCTTCCTGTGGATCACATGTATACCTTTCTATAGCTTCTCCTTTTACTTACAGTATTTCATCTGAATACTCTTATATCATGCCCAGCTTCGTCTACAACACCTCTCAAAGGCATATGGCCTTTTTATGAAACAAGACAAAGAGAAACCATCACACTTCTAGGTAATTTCATAGAATAGAGTCACCAGGTTGGAAGAGACCCATTGGATCATCGAGTCCAACAATTTGTTCCAATTGGTAATCACGTTCACTACAACATGTAACCTTGTCTCTCATTTGACTTTCTTTGACCAGTTTTGAGACAGTGTTGCTGTGTCTCTCTCAAAGGCCTCTATTCCTTCACAATTTTAACCTACCTTAGGCACTTGGGCAGTTTCTTTTTGAATTAATTGAATGAATGACGGAGCATTTCAAATGTCTTGCTGTAAAATGTTTTCCAGTTCTAAGTTTATTTTGATCTTACTCTGATTTTTTTATATTCTTCTCTCCTGTGCTAACATAAGATGGCATCTGATAACGATCTTCCCAGTTCTGTATAACAGAAGAATTCCACGCTCCTTCCTACTGCTGCTCCTGTTCCCTATTTATAAGAATCCAGAACTGCAGTAGCAGTCTTAGTTATAGTTTCACTGCAAATAAAATTTCAACATCTTTCTCACCAGAATGCCATAATCCTTTTTTAGCATTCACACTATACATAATTTGCATGCTATATTTATCTTCCTGGTGTTTGAACCACAGCCATTATGAAAAATAAATTATTAATTAACTGGCTGACATTAAAAAAACAACCAACACTCACAAGATGGTCTTCAGTGAAGATTTAAAGAACGTTCACTGTTCATCCACTGAACTTCATAACTAGCAATTTTGAGACAGTAATGGCTGTTAAAGAGTCATTTTCTGAAACATAAGAATCTTGCATTTTGTCATTGCCCTGTTTGGAGTTCAGTCAGCTTTAGTTTTTAGAAGGCAAAAAAACTAAATCAGGGCTATGAAATAAATTACTAGAGCTCATCATTTTGCATGACAGTAAGACCACCCTCCATAGCTCACCTTGTTATATTTTCACAGCTCACGGTTATATTTCATTTATTTGAGAGACAAAAATCACAAAAAGACATGCAAAGCTCTCCATGAAGCTACAAATACCTTGATACTATGGTCAACTGGAAGACAAACTACAACTATAGAGTTTAAAAAAGAAACCAAAACCACTGCACTAAGTCTCTGATTCTCTTCTTTATAATTTTTAACAATAGAATTAATATCTTCTAATCAGTCCCATATTCTGTTGCCTTAAGCAGTACAGATGCTCAAAATACAGATGAAACTTTAGAGTTCGTACATACTTTCAGAGCTTATGTGTTATGAGGTTGTTCCTTTTCCCTTTTTTTCTAGTAATCTACAAGACTGAGGGCTCTGAATTGTTCCTTCTAGCAACCACATGCCATGATTTTGCTGCCTAGTTTTATTCATTAATACCAGTTGCTTCACAGTGCCTAGAGGTAACAGAAAAAAACATGCATATGTTTAACCACATGGTTAAAACTGAAGCCCTTTTATGTAGGATAATCCATATAGGCAGGGTAAAATTTGCTCTTATGCAAAGACCAGGGTAAAAGGTCTGTTCCTTGCCTGAACCTTCAAGGATCCATGGCATTTCAGGTTTCTGAGCCAAATTCAAATGTGTGAGTTTGCATTGCTTACATGAAGTCAGCAAAATCACGTGCCTTCCATCAGCGCAGATTTTCCAATCAAGAGGTAAGCCTTTATCAGCCTTCCATACAGGGACAGATTTTACTATCATGCTTAAACCTAGAAAATCATAGGCTCCCTTCTAACAACCATTAGTCATGCTATAGTTTGGTTCTAAAAGAGTTTTGTTCCCATCGCAGCTAAACAAATACTGTTTTCTCTGATATTATCTAGTTCCAAAGTTTCACATTGATGATGGTGAAACTGCTGCAAAAATAATGTACTCAAATTGCATATTTTAATAATCTAAAGGACATTGAGTGCTTAGCACATAATCAAGTCCAGAAGGCTTTACTTTGGCAAATACTAAATTTGTGCACAATAACAAATTTTGTACCTCTTAACCATAATAGGCTCGAATACAGAATCATAGCAGACGTCAGAAAAAATACACAATCAAAACAGAAAGGGAAATGGGGTTGACAGAAGAGTGACAGTAAAAGCAAGTGGAAAAGAGAAATGGATGGTATTCCTGCCCATTGCAGGGGGGTAGGAATTAGATGACCTTTAAGGTCCCTTCCAAACCAAACCATTCTATGATTCTATGAAATTCCCTTAATCTTCAAGAAATGTTTCAACACTGAAAAATGTACCAGTTGCTCTTTCAATATTATTTTCATGCTACTGACTTTCCATATGCAAAGCTTGGTTGTACAACATATGTTTTTCCCAACTGCTCACAAAGAAAAATGATAAGATTGGAAAAATCATATTGTATTGAAAAATCATATTGTATTATTTCTGCCAGAGGCTATGCGTCTGTCCTCTGCAAAATAACCAGACTAACCAATCACTTCACTGATTAAGCAATATGCATCCAGCACATTCTTCCATATCTGTACTAGCCTGCAATCCCAACAGGGATAACCATGTGGCCTTGTCACTGAAGACAATAGATGACACTCAATAGAAACACGTGTTGTGGTTAAGATTTCAATCTATTTCTATATGTGTATCTATACATGTATATACAAACACCCAGAAGTACCTTAGCATCTCTCAAATGTGAACAATGCTGAAAAAATATAAGTCTCCTAATTTTTACCGCATTATCAAAAAGATCTTTATATTTCGGGCAGAGGGGTTTTTTTAAAAGACCTCTTGTATTTTTCATTATGTAATTCTTACTAAATGACATTCAGCACTACAATTCTACAGAACTAATTCTGCAAGACAGAAAGGTTCAATAACTCTCTCACTTCTTGGGTATAAGTTAGGATAAATGTCATCTAGTTACATAACTTCACCATACTGAGTACACCTTGCTCATTCATCAGACGTCCTGTTGAAACACGTCAGCATTTCTGATAAACATTCAGAGTAAATGAGAAAATCATCACATGAAAAATTAATACAAATTTACTTTGATAAAAACATCTTGATTCTAAAGATGACTGATGATTTATATCTGGGTTTAATGTCAATTGGTCTGGTTAAGCCACAAGTAAACCAGTTTGCTTTATGAATGGTAAAGATAATTTAGTATAGATGCAGAGAAACAAAAACAACCTGAAAAGTGATAGAAGCTAGATTGGGC
>WAAB01009995.1:602-16658 GCA_013389865.1 Piaya cayana
TGCCAACCAGCCTTCTGAAGAGTTCGAAGTCTGCCCTCTGGAAATTTAATGCTACTGTTCTGCTAACCACCCTCTTCACTTCACCTAGAACAGAAAACCCTGTCATCTCGTGATCACTTAGTCCTAGGTGTCCTCCTACTGCCACATCCCCCACAAGGCCTTCGCTATTCAAAAACAGCAAGTCAAGGAGGGCACCTTCCCTTGTTAATGATCCTTCCGCAGGTGCTTCAGGTTATAATCTATGAGGGAGGCTTGGAATCACTATAGACTCAGGGTAAATGTTTTTAAGATGAGTTAAAATGTCTATATAAGGAACCATCTGTGACTTGATTTGATATGTTTGTGGACATTATTCTCTGGAGAGCTTTTTGCATCTGTTCAGTCTTTGCTTTTGCACTTCTTCCTGAAATACCTCTATATAGGCTTTTAAATTTTCTCGGAAGCTGAGGAGCCATAGTTCAATGGTTAGGCCTGTACTATGTAAGAATTACAGTGTTATGACACTGGGAATTCTTTAGGGTAAGCACAATGTTTTAATGTCTGCTTCTTTTGACATCCAGTACAGCTCAGCTCTGACCAGATAAACTGAACAGAACATTTTTAACAATAATGTTATAGAGTATGTACTACACTTCAGCCACTGGCTGTCAGTTTGACAGTACTACAATTCTATTTTGTTATTACAATGTGGGGTGAAATCTACCTGGAAATATCAATTTTTTTGTTATCTTTGCCAGAGCAAACAGAGCAACGGCCAAACTGGATGTAAATATCAATGTCTCAGCAGTGTAACAACATTCTCAAACTTTATAGGAACTACTTGAGATTTTTTATGTTTCACAGAAAGAAATTAGAAGCATAACGAAAATTACTTCCTGCCCTTCATTTTACTGAAATCTGTCCTGCTTCAAATGGTAAGACATTTGTCAGTGATAACCAGGTAGCCCAGGTAGCCATGTCACAGCTCAAATCTTTGGGTGTGTGCAGAAGTTAATGGATGCCTTTGACAAGATAAGCACGCAGTAGAACACTTATCTAGAGATTTGAGGATACTGATGAAGTTACACAGTAGGTGCATTTTCCTTCTATTTCAGTGTTGCAGTTGGGATTCAACATATATGGTTCTGATCTGTCAAGCGTGTTCAGATAGGAAGCAGTTTCATTATGTTTTATTTCAATCTTATATGAACAGAACAGATTCTCATTTGGCCATAGAGATATCAAATAACAGGCCATATTTTTTACTTCATATTTATCATAAATTGGTAATAAATAGAAAGAACAAACTAATATTTGTTTTTTTAAAATTTAAAACTATGCATATAATTTCCCTGTTTAGAATACACAGGGTTTGTATACATCTAATGCTCCTTGAACAAGGCCTCTTTCTCTATGCCTAACTCATGCATGATGATGTTGTAAGACTTGATATGTTCATCCGTGGTTTCTTGGCATCTTTACTGATTTGGCCAAGCTGTGCACCATCTAGTGAAATGGTGCACATCCTGGAAATACTCACTTCTGAGTGTTACAGCTGAGTCTTAACTGGTTTGTGCATCCATGATGCACTGGACCTATTGCACATGCATATTATTAACTGAAAATCTGAACCAAAGTTTAAAAAAATTCAGTTTTTCAAGAACAGTACAACCATCAGAATGGAACTGTATTAGAAAATTATGTGGATGGAGCATTGCAAGGACCATTATGCCATTAAATTGTGCTTATTCCTAAATAATCAAAGAAGATGAAGTATGGGGACAGTTAAAATGAAAATATGGAAAGGACTGGTGCTGCTCTAATGTTGTCAGTCAGTAGAAGCCTTGAAGCCTAACAATGTGGTGTACCAAACGTGAAAGCAGCAGCTCTACTGTTCTCCTCTTCACTTTAAGCACATACTGGGGAAGTTTCCTTTCTTGTTTGGTATTGGCACTGGCATCTTCTTTGGTATACAGAACCTGAGTGGAAGAGAGACAGTCTTTTCTTCATGCAAGTCACCAGCTAATCAAAACCCTCATGTATCTGCTCCCATGACAAGTAACCTGGAGAGCTGTGTCTAGGATCACAATATTAAAAGCAGTTTTTCAATTAGGGGCGTTTGGGCTCTGTCATAGGTATGCTAGGTTCCAGTGTTTTGTACAAAACCCCACCTTCTTCCTACTGTGATATGCAAATTCTTTTATCTTCTTTTAGCAAATTGATATTGCCATGTTTGGTCTCCCAAAGACATTTAGGTACCCCAAGTCTGGTTTCTGACACCACGTCTGAGGTAAAAACACAACAGGAACATGTATGTATGTGTGCGCATGTAAGTATATATATTAACATGAAGAATAATGGCATTCTCAAAGATGTTTTTGTAAATCCTGCATTTCTTGCTGACATGAAATGACAAAGTAAGCCAGAACTACTTCTTGCAGGATCCTTTGAACTCTTTCTTCTTTCCACTCTCTAATAATTTCCTGTAAAATTTAGTTTGTGTTAGAGTATTTCATTTCCCCTCAGGCTAGGCTGTCTTCCTAGCTTTTCAGTAAATAACTCCTTAGGAGCAGATAGCAGCTGGAGGAGTGGTTAGGACTTGTCTTAATCACCAGAAAAAAAATCCGTCTCTTCCAGCTTTGATGCCTGTGGTAACTGGGAAAATTTGTATTTACATTACATTTGCATGACTTCCTATGACTTGCCCCCTCTTCTTGCAGCCTGTGCTTCCACTTTCCTCCCAAATTTCATGTAGGTTGCCAAGGTACAACCCAAAGATTTTGATTGTATTAATTGTATTCTTATTACATATGAATCCAGCCATACACAGATACTGCAAGAAGCTTAAAAAATCAGAATATTAGTAATCATGGAGAAGCGGCAGTGTAAAGTTTTTTGTAAGCTGAATCAAGACCAAAATGGAAGCTAACCACCTACAAAATATAGCTGAAGAAAATTATCAGGAGTTTTGCTGAGGAAAGACCTGTGACCCGTTTCCTTCATCTACACAATCTTTCCTTCTGACTGTTTGTAGAAAGGCTAATGAAAGGCACAGAGAAACTTATTCAGATCAATTGTATACACAGGAAGTAGTAGAGCTGTCAATACCCCATTGTTTTACCATAAGTTGAAAAATCAGTCTGGTAGTTTGTGCAATAACTCATTTAACAAACACTGAAGCAGATAGACAGTTAGAGAGGTAAGTCAATCCGTAGTCAGAGCTTGGCAGCGCATCACGGTACTGGAATTGGCACTCTCAGTATTTGATTTGGCTAAGCCATGCACCCCTACACGAAGGAGGAAGGATTTCTCCTCCACTTCCCCCACCTCTGTATGTTTTACATGCAGTTGTTCCTTTCAAGACTAATATGTACTAAATACATACTTACTGTAATTTTCAAATACCCTGTTGGTAAATGAGCTTTGCAGTATGGCACAAGTCCCACTCTTCTGATGCCCATTTTTAAACTAAATTGTTTTGTTCTGCACAACCAATGGTTTTCTTCTTTTCATTTATCTTCAAAACAAATAATACTGCATTTAGAAAAGTGGTATTTTTGAACTGAAAACCAATTAAATTCATATGTGCTCTAGGGCTTACAGGATAGCATACATCCTGCTGTATGTCTACAGATGGCTCTCATTTGGCTTCACATACGACATACTGGATTTGGACATCCTGTATTCTCTGTTACTGAATCAGTAGAATAAACAAAAAAACCCCTTGCCTGTTGTGCTGGTGTTGTTTACAGCAGTTGTGATGGTCAGTGTGTTGAAAAGCTCCGTGAGAAAAGAGCAAAATAACTTTCTCAATTTACCAGAAATTGTATGGGCAAAGCTTGTAGGTATATTGTCCTGAATTTCCTCCCCAGGGCAAAAGAAGGGACTAAGACATCTTGTGTGTGTCTGCTATCTATACACAGAGACAGCCACAAAGAATTCAGGATGATTTCTAAAAATTAATGCCACCTTTACATACAAAAGCTGTGAAGGTGCTACTAAAGCTAATACTACTTCACTATTGTGCAGGAAAATATTGCACACCACATCTCTTTAGAAGGTGGCAAACCTACTGTTCTCATTTACATTTCTGCCCTACCCAGGTTTCTGCTGTAGCATAGTTCCCTCTTATCACTACATAGGGCATACCAAAGCTAGAAGTGGCAGCCGTGAACACTGACGTGGCTCAGAGAGGCAGAACAAAGCATGAAAGACAATCAGAATAACTCTTGCATGTAGAGTGGAACAATTTTTGTATGGCACTGAGTTCAGTTGGTGGAAAATGTTATAACTAGAAACTGAAATCAGGCGTAGATTAAGGAACTGTGTTTGTATGCTTGTTATAAATTAGCAGAAATGGTGAACCAGAAGTTTTTCTAAAGAATAGAATGTTTAATTTTGTATTCCTTTACATTAAAATGTTTCATTTTGGAAGTATGCAAGTATTTAAGCAACATTCAAAAATTGAAATACTTGGTATTTTAATGTTGATTGACACTCTGTATTACAGACTTACATGTATAAACTAGAAAAGAAGACAAAAGGTTTAAAGATCCTTAAAATAATCCAAGGACACCTTGGAAAGGAATTTGTAGTGCTTTTTTGTATTAGTTTTGTCAACATCTAGAAAAATGCCTATTTTAGTCTTCCTCCCCTACTTTCTGCAGATTTCTTGGTTTCAGTCAAAAAAAAAACCAGTCCACTTTTACTACTAATGGCTTTGCTGAATTGATAGCAGGATTGAAATAGCAGCATTAGAAAGAATTAATATAGTGCATTAATATTGTAAAATCTCTTTCATCAGAAAATTGTCAAACACTTCATTCATTATTGCAGAAAAATATTCAGAGCAGAAGTTTATCTTCACCTTTTTTGACTCAAACGCAGTGGTTTGCCAGGTCTGTCTAAACAGACCACTTAATGACACCAGTTGCTAGGTCACAGCAAGGGCAATCTCCTGCTGAGCTGTGCCTCAGCTTTTCCATCCTGCAGATTTCATTCTATGCCTGTTAGCATTTAAATTTTTGCAATTATATGCATGTATCCTCTTTTTAAAAAAGTCATAATAAATAAAATCTGCTTAGAGAACCACTGAGTTTTTAGGAGCATTCAATTAAGTATGATTCACGTCAAAACTAAAATATGCTCCGATATTTGCAATATAAGATAAACTATCTGCTCCGTAGGTTCGAGAGACCCAGAAAGATCACAAAGATCATAAATCTTTTGAATATATCAAAGTTACACCCTGTTAAATAAATGTTTTTATGAAGGAAATAGTCCATTGTTAGATGCCTTTTTTGACAGAAGTTCTGTGTGTGAAAAAACATCTAGAGAATATTTCCATACACAAATCTTTCTGTTTTCATGAGAACACAGTGAAAATTTCAATAATTACAGAACTTTTTTTCCCCCCTGCTTCTTTTATTGCAGGTATTCTCTGTGAGACTATTGCTCTCCTTTCTCCATATGAGAGGTTTCTTTGTCACTGTTCTTCAAGTAGTCCCACAAAGATCACAAACCTTCAGCATCTACCATCCTGTTACAGATCTGAGAAGTCTTTATCCCTGCTTCTGCACAGCCTAAACTTGCCAGTGATCGAATACGCGCCCTTCAGATGTATCCATATGTCAGGAAAACATTTTTTGGCTTCTTAGACCAGACACTGAAACAAGACTCCTTATCTGTTCCCTCACTTCTTCCAGTCATATAAACATGAAGGCAAAGCTGCAATTGAGGCTTGGCAACAGACCCCTTTGATACACTTTTTTTGGATGTTTCTTGTTGATGTATAATTCTTTGTGGTTGGAAGCAACTTTCCCAAGTAAACAAATCAGAAAAAATGTTAACTAGTTCTTTGAGTTTCCTTTTTCTGAATTCCATCAATTGCATGATAAGTCCATGTTCCAAATGGATAAGATAAACAGGGAGATTCACCTGTCTGTGAGTTGAAGTGGCCATTTTTAACTTTCAAAGAAAAGGGTTTTCAGCTATCAGTTTTATATCTTTTGAAAACATTTTGGCACCTCTTGGTTGGGCGGAGACTGAGTCAACTAATATGTGTTAATTGGCCCTCAGCAGGGCCCCTTGTGTTTTTGGAAGCAGGGACTTGACATTCCTCACATCTGTGAGGCAAGGAGATTAGTACCTGCTTTGAGGGTGTCTTTACTTTTTTATCTGAAGCAACATCAAGCTGTGAGACCACCAACTCACCCCAGGTGCCACTTAGTTTGTAGACCACCAATCTATCTGTTTTACCAGATGCATTGTCCATTGCTGGCTGCTCCTTTTGCCAACCACTCTCTTTCTAAGAAACCAATCTTATTTTGTCATTCACAGAAATTAATAAATCTCTTATACCATGCTTCTTTCTTCTTTGCCCTTCTGCCACCAGGTGCCACAAGGTAAGGTCTCCTTCTTTCCCACTAAAACACAGAGGTGTGAACATTATGTTTTTCAGCTGAGAAAATGGCTTCCTGCACAAGGGGGAGCAGAGAGCAGGGAGTGATAACCTTTTAAATTGGTAGATAGATACTAGTTTGCATTTATCATTTAGCATCCAGACAGTTCAGGAAATAATAAACATTGCTAAAACTCATTAATTTTGATATCCAGCTCTATACTAGTAAGTAAAGTCTGTGTATTATTTGGTGAGGATATATGAATTCATATATAATGATTTAAAAAGACAGTCTCCTTTTCTAAAAAAAAATGTTAAAGAAAACAAATGCCTTTTGAAGAAAGTGGCACATTTTTAACAATTTACATTGGCAGTATGAGGCAAAAGAATCCCTATGTTCTGAACCAGGTTGAATGAAACCTAATTGCTCGTGTTCAGCAAGCAGATGCAAATTCCACTAAAATAACAATAATGCACATGAATGTGGTATTACAAACTGAAAGAGAAATAAGCAGAAACCTATACTGAGTATTCAGGAAAAAAAAGCAGAAAAAAAATTTACAAGCAGTCTGGTAAACTACTTGCCAGATTACCTGCTTTTTTAAGAGTAAAAATTAAACTAGATGTGAAACATAAAGATAGGACTGTGGAGACACAGTTCATCTCTTTAAATCATGGTGCAGCAAACTGCCAGCAGTTGTTCAGGACTGGCTCAAGTACAATTCTCAAGAACGAATATATTAAGTAATCAGTCACAAGGACCTGTGTGACTAATATTGTCTCCTATAAAATTTAGGAGCACAAACCTGACTTGTAATGAAATGTGATGAAGTGGGGATTTCTTGGAACTTCATTTTGCCCCTGGATAGATCAGGAAAGACAGGAAATTAGATGTCTCTGAAATAAAAAGAAAACAAAATCAATGACAGTAGGAGAAAAAAAAAAGAAAGAAAAANTCATATCCACAAAAATCCCTGTCATATCTATTCTGTGCATATTACAAAGACTTCTGACAGTAGGAGAAAAAAAAAGAAAGAAAAAAAAATTAACAGTATTTCTAAATATTAACCTGCAGAGCAGACTTAGTGGCAACACTGATTAGGAAACACCAAAGACCACATGACTATGAGAATTATTGTCAGCCTTTGCCCATTACTATGACAAATCACCTCAGAGTTCTGTTGTTAAATGTGACAGACAACTAACAGACTCTTCTTCTTAGTTTTAATAAATTAGTTCTTTAGCTGACACTGTCAAATGAGTTGAATCTTATATCTCAACACGATGACCTTTCATTTGTTACTAAAATTCATATTAATAATACCTTATTAATGAAGTGTTCTGACTTGGAAATTGAGGAATCTAATGGATATTTAAGCTACTGCTTCTTGCCTTTCAAAAGCAGGTAAAATAGCATTTGCTTTGTACTTCTGGAAACTGAGGATTTTTTTCCAGGCAAGGACACCTAATGAAATAACATCTTTTCTCTTAGAATTTTTTTTTGTGTAGCATTTAAAAGGAAAAAAAAAACAACCAAAAAAACCTGAAGTTATGGGGAAGAACTTTCATAGTGAAGGAGAGGAGAGAGACTGGGAAAATTGGCTCATGGTAGCAGGATCTTCTGGAGAACTGTAGTTACCTCTTTAAACCAGGATGACCGCTGCACTTCATCCAACCTAAGTTTAGGTGAACAGTACTTTTATAGTGGTTTAGCATGCATAAATTAAAAGCAACATATAATTACTTCTGATTCAGTACAATCTACAGAAAAATAATGATTAGAGTATATATCAGATAGGAATCTTGCTGCACGCCCTCCTCTCCAATCCCTCCGGCTATTATTAAAATAAATGTTGGTTTAAAGAATTTATTTTGAGCATTTACTCACTTTAACAGAAAGACAGTAGTTCCAGCACTTTTCGGTAGGTGTCCAATTTGACATTTTTGTCTAGTGTCTCCTAGGAATAATAAAATCTCTTCCATAAAATCTCTTCCTGCAGGCTCCTTTATCTGCCTTACTTTTCCCCTCCATTTGGAATCATTACCTTGAGTGACTCACAAGATCTTAATAACACTGAAAGTTAAGAGAGCCTGTATTAAAATGTAGTGACCCTCAACTTCTCCACTTGACTAAGTGACAGGAATAGTAGTTGGCTACATGAAAAGCATTATTACTGATTTGAGTCTCCTGTTAGCTCAAGTTTGACTTAGGAAAGCCTGAAATGCTTGCAGCCAAACCCTTCCTTGGCTCACACCCTGTTCTGATGCTGTGCTTCTCTTGCAGATGAAGAGTAGTCCTGTTCAAATCAGAGACAGATTCAGTGGAACTTTATAATGAACACTGAGCAGTTTCTGCGATAATCAGTAGGAAAAGACATCCAGTTGTTGGTGGATTTCACCAGAGTAGGTTCTGGGTGGTGGCAGACACACCGGCCAGAGAACTGATATAACATTGACAAAGTAGGTGCCTCCTCCTGACAGCAGCAGGGATAGACACAGCTTGTCATTGTGTAGTGGGCTGGCACAGATACACTTTGTTGTGTAACGCTAACACTGCCTCCCCAAGTCTGGGAATCTATTTATGACAGATGTCCCTGAAACAGGGGTGCAAATTAGTTTTCTGTCTCCTTAACGTATCTTATATGTCAGGGAGAACAGAAGTACTAGCTTCTGATGAACAGAAGCACACTGAAGTTATCTCTACAAAGAGTGAATTTTTTCTCGTTGAGAAGCCTTAACACAATATGCCTATATTGTACTGCTTTTAAATTCTAATAGAGACATTATTAATGCTATATTGATTAATGATTATCTCTAAGAGATGAATTTTATTCAAAGTCATTGCAGGTTTAACACTATGGAAACTCCTTAAAGTAGAATAATTTACTTTGTTTACAGTGAAATTTAAATGTGTTCTAAAATTCTTTGATATTGTGGAAATTAAGTTTCTGAGACCAAAGGAAAGAAGTATATGCAAAAGAATTTTTCTCAGGTAGATCATTATTATAAGATTGTTCTGCAAGTCACAGTGTGTTATAATAATAACCAGTCTCCAGAGACTTACCTTACTTAAATTGGTCACCTACTAAAGGGTCTGGCTGGATTTGTGGGACATATTGGGTGAATAACAGTATTTTTCATGGAAAATGCATTTTTTAGCTGCTGTGGGGTATATTGCATATAATTCTTTGGTGCTGACTTACGGCCCTTGACACCACACATCAGGCTGTTTAAATCAATATAGCGCTATTTTTCTGCCCCTGAGGAATCATAAAGGGAAGCCTCGCTAACCTGTCATCTCCCCTCTGCCCTCCCTTCCCCTTTTGTTGTACGAAACCTTAAATATGTAGATAGGATTCCTGGAGCTTGGCCGGTTTCTGAGCAGCCTGGGGGCTGATCTGATTGAGCTGCCCAAAGCCCATAAATTTAGGACAATTGGATGGAAAAAGGAGGCCAAGTTCAAGGATAGAAAGCTGGGTGAAAAACACTGATGATTTGAACATCCTAGATTTCTAGGAGGAATGTTTTCCTCCTCAGTCATAAAAATTAAGGGGAGGCATGATGACTCAACGTTAAGTCTGCTAAAACAAAAGGAGAAAATGTAACTCAGGTCTGGGAATACAATGTGGACTGAATTGTGTATTGTTGCAGTGGAGGCTAGGTTTGGAGAATCTGCTAAGAATTCTGACAAATATGACTGGGATAGGGCAACATTTTTGCATCACTGTAATGTTGTTCATGACTGTAAAGGTAAGCTCTATCTTTACATGAAGACTAGGAAGACTGAAGAAAACTGGACAATGGCAGCTTCAGAAGGCAGTGAGACTAAAAAAAGGAAATCCAGTGTCACATAAAATTATGTGAGGTTCAGGGCTTTCCTGGAAAACAGTAGAAACAACACTAAATATACAGATCCAAAAGTACTGGAGAAGGAAATCCTTCAGGCGATAAAAATGTCCCCAAATCCCCAAACTTATTACTCATACTATAGAAATAGCACAAATATATTGAATATTGCTGCTTTTATAAACTATGAGTTTAAGTTTATTGGTGAATCTTTTCTGAGGAGATAACATTGGGTGCTTTAATTTTCTTTGCATTTTGAGTTTATTATCATCATTAAAGCATATAAGAACTTCAGTCGTACTGGGCATTGGATGAATAAGACACAGAGAAGACATCTGCTCTAGAGACATCTCTTTGATCTGATTAACTACAGATAATTTTTCACTCTATCTGGTATAGGTGAAAACAGAAAAAGACCCAAACCTATGAAAAATTTTGTAATTTTTTAAGCTGTGTCTTGTTCTTCAGAGTTCAAATTAGTTATGAATTATTCTTGACATAATTTAAAAATAATATGGAAGATGGATATTTTGTGCTTCCTTCTTTGATTTTCCTTTAGAATATTGACAGTGGTATTCTAAATGCTTTCTTTTCCCTCCCCTTTTGTGATCTCTTTTTGCTTCTTCTACTTCTTTTTTTTTACATACAGTGTTCTGTAAAATTTACTAAATATTATCAGCTTCTGAAAGATTCATGAGTGTCAGAGTTAAATGTAAGTTTTGCCAAATTTTCCTAAGGAGGGGAGAAAAATAAAATCCAGTGACTTCAGACGTCTGTTATGTTTCAGATATAAGAAGTCCTCCTTTCCTCATGTGACAGACTTGGACCAGTGCTCTGTAAAGGGTAACCTCCTGTTCAAAGAAACATTCTCCTAGTGTTTGAAAGATTTTATTTGCCTGATGGATGAAACTGTGAATTGCAGTCATTATCTAGGATTATACATCTGGTGAGTAGCCTCCTTATCCTTGAATTCTGAAGATAAGAGAGACATTGAACTTTCCTCAACACTGTGAGAAGTGTCAACTTTGAGTTTCATAGACATATGCATAATGTCATAAAAGCAGTAGCTTATGTCACTGAAAAGACATGTAACTTTGTGACTTTGTGTCGATGATTTTAAAGTATAATATCAAATGAATGTTTATTAAATAAATTTAAAAGGATCTTATGTGTAAGGGAAAGATCAATCAATCTTTTGCAATTCTGCTTGAGGACTTCAAAGGAAATTCTGAACAAATGATTTCGAAAGTTCCTGTCTTTCCTCATCATGGAAGCTTTGGAACTTTTAAGAAGCAATACAATTCACAAAAACATTGAAATAAGCAGAACTACTGTTGAAGACAATTTTATTAAATAAATATTTTTTTCTTATTTCATTAACAATGTATAGACAACTAGATTGTTTCCCCAGTACATTTCCTTAGTTTTTGTATTCACACATTGAATCTTACTTTCTTGTTTCATGTATGCAAATCCATTCTCAAACACACCATGTCTGACAAAATTCATTTAAACAAAGTCACTCCCTTGCATAAACATTTCTACCAATGTTAAAGCTAGACGTTATTAGGTTCTTAAATATATAATTTGTCTTTCTTACCTAGCATGTCCAATTTATCACTTTTATGTATTAGTTCAGTTCTGGGAACCAGTCAAAATTTGAACTGTACTGTGCATTTTTCTGCCATATTTTGCTGACTCTGGAGCTTTGCAAGAGGTTGGCTAAGTATTCATGTTTAAGGAGTTTAATCAACTTAAGCCTGGAGTTCTGACATTTTGATGATTACTTCATAGTTATTCTGCTGCATACTAAGAAACATTACTTCTTAAAAGTAAGATGTCAACAGATTGTTACTTCCAAATTTTCAGTGACCATAGACACTGGTCAATATATTGATAGCATCAGCAAATTTTCCAGAGTATCTTCTGTAGCTTTTGCTATCAAAGGTGTCAATTGAAATAAATACTTCTGAATTCATTTATACAGAGAAATGAGTTGTGCTAATTAATGACACATTTTCACTGATTATCTTTTTTTTATAACTGAGTAGATGTAGGGTCTCAGAAATTAAAGCAAGAAATGCTTGGGAAAACAAAGAAAGTCATGTTTGCCACTACTCTGGAAAGACCACTGGGGACAAATCAAAATGCCTTTCAGTGTGTAAAGTACATTTTCCACTTAAGGGTTTGGGTGTAGCTTTGCTGTGGTGCAGCCGTGTAACCTTGACCACTGGAAAAACAAAGTTAGTGAGAAGAGCTGAGGGGAAACGGGAAACTCCTCTTGCTTGGACAATTATTTACCTCCTTGATCCTTACATTGCAGCTGTGCCTAAGCTTATAGTTGTGCCTTGCCTCTCCTGGGTCTGACCCCTTCCTGAACTGGCTCCTTGTCTTGACCTGGAATCTGCATCCTCTCTATGGACCTTTGTGGTCAGCTGGGTTGTGGCCAACCATGATCATCATCACCAGACCTGCTCTCCACTACTTGTTTGAGTAGGATGGGAATGATGAGGTGGTTGGGGGGTGGGAGGGTAGCGGTAGGAGCCTTCCTTACCTTGCTAATTCTTTTGCCTCCCAGTCTGCCTTACTTTACAGAGCAGCCCTCCCTTGCTGCTGAGAGCACATGTTTTAAAAGCTACCAGACCTACCAACAGAAAGTTTAGTAAGTATTTTTGTATTCTGAGGGTATATTGGACTTTGCCTTGTTTCTGGATTTATGTGCATACTACAGTAGACAGATAATATTACAGAGTTTTGAGAAAAGCTAATGAAACTGACACTCAGTCTTTGTGGAACTCAAATTAGAGTTCATATTGCCAACATACTCCACAAATTTGTTATATTAAATTTTAACAGCCTAAGTTGCTCAGAAGTAATGTACTTTAAGTGAGATTCTTGCTAGCACAGTAAGAACACATTCTGTATTTCTGTGATGGTTATAGTCTGGTGCTCTCAACAATCACTCCCAGAAGGGCTCCCTGCACAATTACATTGTAAGAATGTACAGACATGTTGACTGCATTATCTACCAAGTTGTTGCATCTAAATCACAAAGCTCAGAAAAAGCCTAGCATGTGCCTAAGGAAAACAGGTGTATCTGTAGGGAAACCTATTTAATTCAAGTTTACACTTACCTTCCGCCTACTTCTCTTAAAAGAAAATCTGCTGTTGGTGCCACATAGCTTGATAAAAAAATTCGAACCATTCAGGTACTTCTAGAATGTTGAGGAGATCCAGGCTATTTTTTAGCCTTTTCTCAAAAGCTGAGGGAAGAAGGAAAACTAATTTATAAGCTGGTTTCAGACCAGCTGATTCCTCCATCATCCATGAATGCAAACATCATCTCCATGAGAAAGTAGGACTCCAGTGCTTGAGAAGTAGTCATGACATGTCAGCTTGGCTGCTTCTTCCTGAAGAAGGCAATGGGTTCATGTTTCCCTTTCCTGCAAAGGAGGAGATCATGACAAGGTCTGACAAATATTTATGCTATATCAAAGGTAGAGAATAAATCCATTTTTAAACCACTGCTGACTGTCATTTTTATACTATTCTTGGTTTCCCAACTATACTTGGGCTAAAAAGTAGAATAATGGGAATGAAAGACCATATGAGAGAAATCCTTACAAGATTGTCCTTTTCACTTTCTGTGAAACATCACTTGATTTTGTTTAGAAGAATGAATGTCAGAGGTCAGGAACTCAATTCATAAATCTCATAAACGTTTCAGCAAAAGCAGGAGATACTGGCACTTTTCTGAGACTTACCTATATGTCAAAAGAATACAAAACCAAAAAAAAAACAAACCCCACCTCTCTAATATTTTTACTGACTGAACTTGCCAATCACCTTTATCTACTTTTCTCCTTTTCCATTTCAGTCCAAATTCACAAGAAAAAAAGCTGTGATCATTGGACAGATGATGAGGACATAGATATGGGAGAATTTCTATAAGTTACACACTATCATGTAGGCAGCTATGAAGCTGTCAGTGCACTGTTAGAACTCCCCACATTTTGATATGTGTGGAACTGGGCCTGCTAACCCCTGGAGTTGCTGGTAACACACCACCTTGGAACTATTGTAACTCATGCCTTTTATGACAGAAAAACTCCTTGCATTAACTTCTTGAATCCTATTGACACCTTTCCAGAGTAAGCACGTAAATTTTTCTAGCTATTGTGCATATAAGGTCATAAAACCAGAGGATCAGAGGTGTAGTCATTTCAGCTAGCACATAATAACACACAACTGCAATAACTTAGTTTCCCTTTTAACTATGTCAGTAGTGACCTGTTGTGGTGGAATAACACATTCGCAGCAACAGAATCCTCACAAATGGTAATCAGATGTTTAAAGTGACTCAGTAAAGAAATATATCAAGGAGGAGGGAAGAATGGGGAAAGTCAAGAAGCATAGCAGCTATGATTAAAATATAATCTTGACTTCTGGCAGACAAGATATGTGTTGCACTCACAATTTCAAGCCTGTCTGGCAGACTTTATGGTGGAACTGTTGCGGTCTCAGGAGGTGGAGAATAGTGAGGTGATACATTGAAATCCTGGCTTCAGTGGGAAAACCTTTGTGCTCTTGGTCTTTCAGGGATCTCTCAGACTGAAGGTTAAGAATAGATTAAGTCCAGTATATGAAAACCCAGTTCATGATAGCTTTATGCATGTGAAGCAGTGACTCATCATTTAATAGCCTTTTTGAAAGCGGTAGTTATTATCAGTTTTGCAGATGGTTGTTTTAGTAAAGATAATATGCAAGAGACATGATGAATATGGTCTGATTGTTAGCCGAGAAGATCAGTCTTTAATGGGTAAACAAACTAAAGCAGAACGAATATTCCTGCAGCGTACTGTATCGGGACAAGTGCTGTTTATTTTCATTGATGATATTGACAGCAAGATTGAGCGCACCCTCACCAAGTTTGCAGATGACACCAAGATGAGTGATGCAGTTGTCACACCAGAAGGACAGGTTGTCATCCAGAGGGACCTGGACAAGCTGGAGGAGTGGAATTGTGGGAATGTCACAAGGTTCAACAAGGCCAAGTGCAAGGTCTCAGTGCAATCCATGGTTTCAATATAGAATGAAGGATGACATGATTGAGAGCAGCCTTGCAGAGAAGGAATTCAGAATGCTTATTGATGAGAAGCTCAACATGAGCTGACAATGTGCACTCATGGACCAGAAGGCTAAACATATCCCGAGCTGCATCAAAATTAAAATAGTCAGCAGGGTGATGGAGGTGATTCTCCCCTTCTCTGCTTTTGTGAGATCCCACCTGGAATACTGTGTCTGGTTTGAGAATCTCTAGCACAAGAAGGATATGGATCTGTTGGAATGGGTCCAGAGGAGGTCCACAAAATGATCAGAGGGCTGGAGCACCTCTGTTATGAGGCAGATGGGGTTATTCATCCTGGAGAAGAGAAGGTCCTGGGAGACCTTATAGCAGCCTTCCAATCCTGAAGGGAGCCTAAAGGAAGCTGGGAATGGACTTATTACAAGGGCATGTAGTGATAGGATGAGGGGGAATAGTTTTAAAATCCCTTTGGAATTAATTTAAAATGTTGTGAGACATTTTGAAATACATGCACAAGATAAGATGATCTAGTTGGAAAGCTTCCATTCACTCTGCTGCATTTTTGGTGGAAGAGAACTGACTACCTGAACAACATGGATGGTCTCTTTAAAGAAAATCTCTTCATTGGCTGTGAGGGTACAGTTTAAGTCTATGAAAACGAAAAAAAGAAAGGTAAATGAGAGAAAATTTAATAAGAAAGCATGTTTCTTTTTTCAGTGGTTGCTCTCTTGGATCATTCCTTTTG
>WAAB01009996.1:1573-13076 GCA_013389865.1 Piaya cayana
GGGATATCATCATATACTGTAAGTCGGCTATGAGACACTACAGTATAGATGATGTACTCCCCGGCGTGGCCCCCACCCCACGGCCAGAGCCGCTGCGACGAGGGACTGCAGCGTGTCGGGGGGCCATGGGGCTGGGCTTGGGGGTGGTTATGGGGTGGGGGGCTCCCCGAGGAACTCCGGGCACAGCCAAGGACTCAACGGCTGGCGGGGAAACCGTTACCATTACTGAGTTTAGTAATGGTAATGGTTCTGCTGACAGCCGGGCACGCGGCACGACTCGATGCGGCACAGACACGCAGCGATGGAGCCCAGGGGTTGGGCACGTGGCAATAAAGAGGGTTACGGCACCGCGGCTCTGTCTCTTCTTCTCTATCACGGCCTCTGGGGGCTCTGGGAGCAGCAGTGGGGCTGGGACACTGGGGTGAAAGGGGGGTTAGGGGTGCAAGGTGGGGTCAGGGAAGCTTGAGATGCCTTTGGGCACAAGGGGAACCAGGACGCCCTGGGGTGCAGGGAGCACTGGGGTGTGTTGGGTGCATTGCAGGGGCACTGGGGAGAACTGGGAGAGGTTGTGGTGTGTTGTAGGGGGACTATGGAGACTTGGGGAGCAGTGGGGGGTACTGCAAGGCAGGCTCTGCGATGCACAAAGTTGCATTCAAGAGGGGAACTGTGAGGACTGGGGCTCGCTGGGGAGCATGGAGGAGTACTTGAATATACGGAGGGGGTGCTGGGCACTCCGGAATGAACTGGGATGGACTGAGTGATGTGTTATGGGGGCCACTGGTGCTCACTGGGCTGCCTGGCAGGAGGCACTGAGCGAACTTGGGGGGGGGGCAAAGAGAGCACTGGTCTAGGGGTGGAGGGGCAGTGGGTGTATTGGAAGCCCTGAAGGGGAGCACTGGTCTGGAGGTGGGGGGGCACTGGGCGTACTGGGAGCCCGGAGGGAGGGCACTGGGATGGGAGTGGGGGATACTGGGAGCCCGGATGGGGGGCACTAGGGCCCTGCAATCCCCGCCCTGCGCCGCGCAAAGTAGCCAGCAGGGGGCGCTGCTCTCCCAGCCCCTTCCCCGTCCGCTTCCTCCCCACAACCCCCTGCGCTGGCGCGCGACGCGCTGCTCCCGCCTTCTCCCCTCCTCTCGATGCTCGCCGCGCGCTGAGCCAATGAGCGCGGGCGGCCCTCGCGCTCCCGCCGTGCCCCGCGGCGGGGCAAGATGGCGGCGCCCAGGGCCCTGGCGGCCGCTCGGGCCTTGACCAGCGCGGCGAGGGCTGCGGGGCGGCTCCGGCTGCGCCCAGGTGCGGCGGCCGAGGCCGTGAGGCGGGTGTGAGCCTGGGGCCTGGCGCCGGGGCTGGGGTCTGGAGCCCGGGAGCGGCGGGACGAGGCCGGGGCGGAGAGTCTGAGGCGATTCCGGGTGTTGGGGTCGCTGTGCAATGGGGCTTGGGGCCGCGGCAGGCCGAGCAGGGCCGACCCAGACGGCTTGGTTAATGGGGGCGCGCTCCTCGAACTCTGTAAGGCTCCGTTTGGAGTTTGAGAAAGCAAATACCTTTTATCAGCCCTGGGCAACGCGAGGGAGCGAGCTCCATCAGCCGTGTGCAGCGAGACCAGAGCTGAAACAGAGTGGGTTTCCCACTTCCATGCATGCATATGAGTTTTCCCAGCAATCTTATGCATATTCTGTTACTTTCCAAGGTCTATTTTTAATGTTATTATGAACTTCACAACAGTCCAAACTCTCGCTCGTTTGGACCTGGCTCCAGCTCTGTCTTATGTTGGATTTGAGACAGGGAAAGGCTGCAAACAGAGACCACAGAAGACACATCTGTTCAGCACAGATCATGCTGAACACAAGCCATTAACATCTTCATACAGCGTCTGGAAACGGAGGCTTGAAAACAAACATGCTGCCAGAGGGACGTGCTGTCTAACTTTCAAAAAAACCCCAATTACATAAATGAAACTTAACTCTAGCTTAGATCAAAAATATTCCACTTTTTGTAATAGTAACTACTCGTATCACCTGAGCTGTGCAGAGTGGGGAGGAAGGATGCAGCGTAATTTTGGGGCGGTTTTGGAACGTGTGGTGTTTTCTGCTGCCCCCTTCCAGCCCGTCTCCTGCAGAGCCGTATCCCACGAGCCGCCGTGCTCCCTGCCCGCTGGAGCGGGAGCAGCTCCGCGCTAGGCAGTATCCTGGGCATCCCCGCCGAGAAACCGGCTGGCACCCTGGTCGAGCACCCGCCGCCCGTGGCCACCAGCAAAGGTGAGTGATACCGACCGCCGGCCCGGCCCCAGGCAGTCCTGTGGGGTCTCAGCGGCATTCAAGTTCCTTTTCTTCGACAGAGGAGCAAGAACGCTTGTTACAGAATAAGCCAAACCAGCCCCAGAACCCCAAAGTTTTAAGAATCGCCATCATCGGAGCGCCGAACGCGGGGAAGTCCACGCTCTCCAATCGGCTTTTGGGCAGGAAGGTAAAGCTGGGCTGGAGCAACAAGTGCAGGCTGCTAAATTGCCTTTTTTTTTTTTTTTTTAAACACATTCTGGTTGTGCAACCTGTTTTGATTTCTTACAGGTTTTCCCCGTCTCTAAGAAAGTGCACACAACACGATGCAAAGCCCAGGGTGTTGTCACCTACGAGGACACGCAGCTGGTGAGCCTCCAGACCTGCTCCTGCCTGGGGCGTGGGAGCGTTGGCCAGAAAATGCAGGATTCTCCCATTTGTATAGAGTCATAGAATCATAGAATCACCAGGCTGGAAGAGACCCACCGGATCATCAAGTCCAACCATTCCTATGAAACACTAACCCATGTCCCTCAGCACCTCATCTACCCGTCCCTTAAACCCCTCCAGGGAAGGGGAATCAACCCCCTCCCTGGGCAGCCTCTGCCAGTGCCCAATGACCCTTTCTGTGAAAAACTTCCTCCTAATGCCCAGCCTGACCCTCCCCTGGTGGAGCTTGAGGCCATTCCCTCTCGTCCTGTCCCCTGGGAGAAGAGCCCAGCTCCCTCCTCTCCACAACCTCCTCTCAGGTAGTTGCAGAGAGCAATGAGGTCTCCCCTCAGCCTCCTCTTCTCCAGGATAAACACCCCCAGCTCTCTCAGCCGTTCCTCATAAGGAGCACTTCCCATTGCACAAATATAAGTTGTAGCTTTGCCACTAAGTACAGACGAACTTACCAGATCTGCCTTTTCCCTTTTCTAGATCATCCTGGACACACCCGGCCTCACAAGTCCCTTGAAAGCCAAGAGGTATCGCTGCTGTGGTTTGGGAAAGGATTAATAAAACCCAAGGGTGGTTTTCATGGAGCAAAGTTTGTAAAATAGGAGTGACAGGAATGCACATTTTAGCNTTAGCCTTGTTTTGGTCTCTGTGTTTTTTATCGTTGCAATTTCAGTAGAGTGCAGAGACTGGGGCATCTCTTGAGCCTTTTTGTGATTAATTCTGCTTATGTGCATGTCGTGAGGGATGTCACGGCCTGTAAGGCAGCTTTGTGTCAGCTGGGATGAGAGAAAACACTGATTTCCCCTCCCCTTTGAGAGGAAGAAAGATGATTGTGATCGAGCGCCTTGTTTGCTGGTTTGCGTTTATCTTTTTCAGACACAATTTAGATGCAGCCATGCTGACAGACCCATGGGACAGCATGAAACGTGCGGATTTAGGTGGGTGCTCGGCTCCTTTTGGATCAAACCAAACCCTTTATCTGCCAAAAAAAATTTACAGCATGAACTGGGAGGAGGAGGAAAGGGCAGTGAAAAGATCTGAATTGTTGGGCTGAAGAGGGGATAGGAATTGCCTGGTGCCAAGGAGAGGCAGCTTGGCTAAACAATTGGGCTTGGATATTGAGCTTTAGTGTGTTTGATACCATTAGGATGATGGGTATAAACCACATTTTATTGTTTCATCAATTAAAATGCTCCTTTTTGGTCTCATCTGCGGGCTCTCCGGTAAAAGAGAGAGAAGTAGAAGCAGGAGGGAAGTGATTCAACCATAGACTGTAGAGAAGCTGCAAATAAAAAAAATGTTTTGGCTTATTTCCCTTCCTCTTTTCTGGCAGTTCTGGTTTTGGTGGACGTGTCGGATCACTGGACGCGAGACTCTCTGAGCCAGGAGGTGCTGAAGTGCCTTTCTCGGTTTCCTCGTGTCCCCAGTGTCCTCGTTCTCAACAAGGTAAACGAGGAGCTTGTTCTTTCTGCCTTCTGCAGTCTGTTACGCTGGTGCCTTTGGACAGCACCTGAAGTCCTGGTGTGGCAGAAGACACTGGTTTCCCCCTCTACTTCAGAATATTTTGGTGTCTGTGTGTGTATTCGTGGTGCACGCTCACAGATCCCTGAGGCTTTACGCTGTAGAGCGAGGTTTAAATCAGCCTGGGAATAGGAGGTGGGGTTGACCAGGGAGAATCTCCGCAGAGATGACCAAGCAGGTGCTGCTGTCGTGTTGAAAGTGTTTGGAAAAACAGTTCTGGAACTGCTGACACACTCTGGATTGGTCTCTGCTCAGAAAACCCTCTAGTTCTCTCGCAGAAGCCTTGTCCTGCAGCAGCTGCATCACCTGGCTGGTTTCTTCTGGCTCCTTCAGATGCAGGGTCCAGCTGCCAACCTCACTCAGGACAAATTCCTCTCTCTCACGTTAGGTGGATCTGCTAAAGAAGAAGTTCATCCTGCTGGACCTAGTAACTCAGCTAACAGAGGGAGTCGTTAATGGAAGGAAAGTGGAAGCGAGATCTACATTTAAACACAATTCCAGTTCTTCAGCAAAGTCTCCTCCTCAAATCACTCAGGCTTCACCCGAGGATAAGGCCCGTGAGTCTCGCTGTCTGCGGGAAACGGATCGAGCCCAGGAGGGCTCTAGCTTGGGCAAGAACTGTGATGTGAAGGCTTCGGAGTCCAGCCTCGTCACAGAAGAACAACGACCAAAGTGCTATGAACCCAGAGATCTGAAAAACATGAAAGGCTGGCCGGGCTTCCAGGAGATCTTCATGCTGGCAGCAGTCCATGGGGAGGAGGTGGATACGCTCAAGGTAAAACTGCAGCCTCAACTCTCGTTGAGATGAATGTGCTCTTACCCTTGTGGGACCCCAGTACTTCATACTGAGCCTTATCTCCTGTGGGGAAGAAGCAGAGCTGCTGTTCTTGGCCCAGGGTGTGGGGAAGGAAGTATCATCTGCTGCCGTGGAGTCCCTCTTGCGCATCTCCAGAGTCTTCTGTGCCGAACTCTTGTCTGGGGCTCTCCAAACAGCAGCTCCTTCACAATGATGAAGCCACCCAGTGCATTATCTTTCAGCTCCGGGTGTATGAGCTTCTGCAACTCAGACAAATGGCTTTAGGGGGAAGGTGTGACCTGCAGGGTTTGTGTTTGAGAAGCTTCCTTTTCTTTCCCTGCTGAAGACACTAAACTCCTGCCTTATTTCCTGCCTGGCAGCAGCATCCTCATCGTGCCTCCCCACGGGGTTTGGTGGCACCGTTCCGTGACAGCTGATGGGATGTCGTGTGTTTTATCCTCACAGCAATATCTCCTGATGCAAGCCAAGCCAGGCCCCTGGGAGTTCCACAGCGAGGTCTTGACCAACCAGTCACCTCAGGAGATCTGTAATAATATCATCCGGGAGAAGATACTGGAGTACCTGCCGCTGGAAGTGCCCTATGGCGTGACGCAGGTGGGAAGCGTGTGCGAGGAGACTCGCCTTTGAGCAGTTTTACTGGAATTAGTGGGCTGTGCGATGAGAATCCCATCTGAATTTGAGAAATCAGCCAAATTCTTTACAGGGCCAGCACGTCAGGTGCTGTAAGACGCATTGTGTGTTTGAAGGAGGGCAGCCCCGTGTACTCATGTCAGAGAGCGGAGCCGTGTCCCCAAGGGAGGACTGTTCGTGGTCCTTGAGGCACTTTGCAGAATCACTGACTGTGTGTTTGCTGTTGCAGGTGACAGAGATGTGGGAGGAAGGACCGAGTGGGGAGCTTCACATCATGCAGAACCTCTTGGTCCCACGGAAGTCTCATATGGTGAGGAATACGAGAGGGATGGGGCGCTGGGAGCATGAAGGGACATTTCCTAGGTCCAGCATATCTGCGTCTTTGCTGTGATCCCCTCTGCCTCAGCTGTGGGGTCTCTGTTGGGAAGAGCCAGGTGCCTGACAGAGTCACAGGCTGCTCAGAGGATGCTTGCACCTTTCCAGAGTTGCCTGTGGTTTGATCTTTGGGGCCTACAGGAAAGCTGAGGAGAAGCTCTTTATCGAGGAGTGCAGGGATAGGAGGAGAGGGAATGGTTTTCAGCTGAAAGGGGGGAGATTGAGGTGAGATCTTAGGAAGAAATGTTTTCCTGTGAGGGTGGGGAGGCCCCTTGCAACCCAAAACATTCTATAATTCCATGATCTTGGGATGTTAACTGCTGTGTCCCCTTCAATTGCTTTTGTGACTACTCTGTTGTTTCCTTGGGTGATTCCTCCCCATGGTAAAGCAACATCAGGATGATTGTGATGATCTTCTCTGGGTTTTCATGCAGATGATGTTGATTGGAAGACACGGTAAGGTTATCAGCAGGATTGCTCAGGAGGCTGGCCAGGACCTGATGAATGTTTTCCTGTGTGACGTACGCTTGAAGCTCAAGGTGGACGTGAAGAGTTGAACTCTTGGCATATGTTCCAACAGCCTTTGAGCTCTGTGGACGTACGGAGAAACAGGTTTTGTTTTCCCTTGTGGGTACCTTGGCACCTTTGTTCAACCCAGAAACAGAGGGTGATGGACTCATTATAGTGAGTGGAAGTAGAATATATTATTCTTTGGAAGAAATAAAGTCTTCGGACCTTCTAAAACACCTTGTCTTGTGGAAGCTGGGGGTGGACATCAGAGAACATTTTTCCTCCCCCCTCCCCTTCTCCCCGTTCTGCCCCCCCCCAGCCCATCGGTGCCCGGTGCCGCCCTTCCTCCCACTCCCCTCCAGGGGGCGCTCCCGGCACCGCCACGTGGGCGGGGGCCAGCGCGCCAAGTGGGCGTGATCTGATCACCCGGTGGGCGTGGCCAGCGTTTCCATTCCTCAATGCGATGTAAAGTAGGCGGGCCGTACTCTCAGCGAGCGACGGGGCACTGGCGCATGCGCGATGGGCGCGGCGTACGCGCACCCAGTGGGCGGTGCGTACGCACGCACGCGCGGTGGGCGTGACGCACGCACGCGCAGTGGGCGGGGCCCGGCGGCGCGCGCGTGCGCGGGAGCGGCTGGCGCAGAGCGAGAACGGGCGGCGGCGGCGACGGCGGCGGCAGCAGGAGCGGGGCCGGGGCCGGCAGCGGGCACAGCGGCCACAGCGGCGCCATGAGGCCCGGGCAGGGGCACCGAGAGTGAGTACCGATCTCAGACGGGCGGGGGAACCCGCGCTGCCGCCTCGCAGCGCCCGTGGGACCGGCGTGGGGCCCCCCCCATTGTCCTTCCCGGTGTCCCTGCCCCCCCCCCCCCGCCACCCTATCGCGATGTCTCCTATCGCGACAGAAACCGCGGGGCCGCTCCCGTCCCTCGCCCGCCTCCCGGGAGCGGCCCCGGTGCCTTCCCCGAGCCATCCGTGCTATCAGGCACACAGCGAGAATCGCGATCAGGGAGCAGCTATCGCGACAGAAGCGCCCCGAGGCAAAGGGAGGTGTGTGCAGACTGCCTGCGAGTCCTTTGTGTTGAGTCCTTGCCCAAGGAAAAGTGCCTTTTTTTTTTTTCAAGCTCTATCATTAATAATCCATCTTTTTTTATTCCCTGCCAACCATTTTCCAAGCGTCTTAAGGAGGAAGGAAACTGCAGAGCCAGATTTGTCCCTTTGCAGGCCAGTCGTGCCGGCAAAGTGTTTAAATTCTCTTGGATGTGGAGCATCCCAGCTTCCCAGAGCAGCCCCTGCAAGAGCTTACAGATCAGTTTGATCCTCCGCTCAGTCTCGCTGCTTGGTACGAGCCTTAGGATTGATTGCAGACGCAGGTCAGCTCAGTAATTCACTGCACTCATTCATCCCCGTCCTAGTTATTTAGATTCATAGAAACATTTAGGTTGGATTAATCACAGAATCGTTTGGTTGGAGAAGACCTTTGAGGTCGAGTCCAACCGTGCCCGTCCGCTACTAAACCCCATCTCAAGAAACAAGTTTATTACAAAAAAACTTCTTACAGTGATGCTTTTCCCCTTTTATTGCCCTAAGCCGGCTCTTTGTTGTCCCCGAGGGCATGATCTCAGCCCACGAGGTTTCTTTCAGGAGTGATGTCATTTGTTCTGGAGCAACGGCGATGACTTTGTGATTGAATAAATCCTCCTGGACGTGTCGGGCTTGGGGATTGTGTGTCTGCGCTGTAGAAACTTCATCTGATTCAGCAGCCGGCTGAGAAAAATCCATGATGGGTGCTGTGTGGGCAGGAAGGGAGCGCAATAGTTGCTTTTTTCCTTTTAGAGTGTGTATTCCCCAACCCCTCTAGCCCCATCCCTCGATATCGAACACACAGCGGGAATCGCGATCAGACAGCAGCTATCGGGACAGAGAAGTGCCCTCAGGAAGAGGAGGGGTTGTGATGTGTGCAAATCCTTTGTGTGAGTCTTTTTCCCAAGGAGAAGTGTCTTCTTGCAGGAGGTGTCATTAATAATCTGTCGTTTTTATTCCTTGACGACCATTCTCCAAGCATCTTGAGNTATTGCCCTAACCCAGCTCTTTGTTGTCCCGGAGGGCACGCTCTCAGCTCATGAGGTTGGCTTCCCGGGTGATGTAATTTGTGCTGGAGCCACGGCAATGACTTTGTGATTGAACAAATCCCTCTGGACGTGTCGGGTTTGGCGATTCTGTGTTCGTGCTCTAGAAACTTTGTCTGATTCAGCAGCCGGCTGAGAAAAAAATCTGTGATCGGTGCTGCGTGGGCAGGGAGGGATTAGAGTGATGATAGTTGCTTTTTCCTTTCAGATCATGTATTTCTATATTTTTGCCGCCTAAGTGGACTCTAACAAGTTCAAATTCTTTAAGTAAATACGTAAAGCAGCAGAGAAATTCGCTGCTGAAGTGTTTTGTGGACGTTGGAGGTGGAGAGAGCAGGGGCTCGCAGCCTGGGGAGTGCAGGATACAGGTGGGTCTGGTCTCATGTAAAGACATTCCAGAGGGTCTAAAAGCTCTGGGGAGAAATGCAGTGGCCACAGAAAGCGAGCAGCGGTGAGTTAATTAACCAGTAATTTTTAATGCAGGAAGGTTTGGATTAAAAGCGATAAGATTCTCTTGTGTGATTCCGAGAGCCAGAACAGACAGAGAGGAGGATTTGCACTAAACACAAGATTTCGGGGGGAAAATGCTTCCGTAAGAGAAATGCTATTTATTTTTTTAAATTATATTTACACTGTGCAGTTGAGTGGAATTTTTGAGGTGAAGAAATCAAGGACTGACCCTTTTCCGTGGAAGCTGCAGGTTAAACAGGAGCTGGAAGATGAGCTAATAAATAGGCTCTAAGTTACATGCATCGCTTCCAGTATTTTTAATATTTCTCAGCTATTTTAAGGAGCCGCATTGAGCTCAAGCCCAGGCAGCCGGATTGTCTGGAGACGGGAGGGATGAGTATTGCTGGAACAAGAATTAAGCAAAAATAGATAAATCTGACATACCGGATGACAAGGGAAACTTGATTGCTGAAAGCTGCTGGCGTGCTTTCTGTTCCTTCGTGGTCGGCGTGTATTTTGTTACGTTACGTGGCTTTTGAAGTGTAAAAAAAAGAGGGGGGAGAAAAAGCCCCAGAAAAATCTCATTTTGTGCCGAGATAAAAGAAAAGGCAGGTGCTTAAATTCTGTGAAGGATCCGCTTTGATGCTGACGTGAAGCAGTGACCTTCCTTGCGGTGGCCCCGCTGTCGTTTTGTGGATTTCTCAACAGAATAAATAATGCGCTTAGCACCAAATAAATACCATTTAATAAGGTGGGGTCTTTGATCCTCCTTTCACTTCGCTTTACAGATTCACACTTTTTTCTGCTGGGTGTGGTGTCCGGTGCTGTTTTTATTAAAAACGTTAAAAATATAGCGGAGGATGCCCACACAGGATTGCTTTTTCTCCAGATGTAAAATGAAGGAGCTCTTTATGTTCTCTGCAACTTAGACGTTTGCCTTTGTTTAAGTCTCTGTGCTCGTTTCAAGTTGTCCTCTCCTAGATAAGATTTTTTTAATCTACATTTGCTTCTGGGAACTGTTAGATCAGGAGGCGACGTAAGGATTTCTGTTGAGGACTGGAGTCCCCGCATTTCCCAGGGACGCAGGCGGCCGTGCCACGTACAGGAGCCTTGGCTGATGTTCTCACCTGCTCTCTTTGAAATGCTGGAGGTGGGGAATAAACTTTTTTCAGGTGTTTCCTCCCCAGCGTGATACTTGTTCTCCTTGACTTGTCCGTTCATCTTTATTCTTCTTCGTTTTGGACTCGGACTCAGGGTCAGGACCTGGGGAGAGGAAGGAGGTAGATGTGGTGTCCTTGGCTGTCCCCACTCTTGCTGAAACATTTGAAGGCTGAGATATTGCCGGCTCGCGTGTCTTCAGAGAATTTATACTAAGGAGAGTTACTGATTTATGAAGATGGGAGGTAAAGTCACGTCCGTCCTGTAATTTCCAGCGTTCTGGCTTTTGTGGAATTACTAAATCCACCACCAAGAACAGAGCCACAACGTGACTTTCTTTATTTACTTAACAGATGATCAGAACTTTTAAATAATCACTTTAAGAACATGGAGATCACTGAAATACTGCACCTGGCAGCTGAGGAATGGGTCGCTCTGTTGTGTTGTGGATGGTAACTGGGGTCTGCTCTCTCCTCTGAGGCTCTTCATGGGCTGAGGTGCTCCTGAAGATGACTAAAAGTTTCACAGCTCCCGCATCTGCGAGGGAACGTAGCACTCAGCTGCTTTCGGTTCTTAGCATTTTAAGCATCTTCAAACTGAGAAGTTAAGTGAATAATTTAAAAATTTTATTCTCATTTTCCTTTTGCGTTTTGTGACTCTTCTTAAAATCTTAACCATAATGGTCTTTGAGTGATTTTTCTGCAGGTTGTTAGTTTGAATCTGAATGTGAAAAAGAGTTTATCACGCTATTCATCCTCTTTCTTCCTAAAAAAACCCATCGCTTTCCCAATACTGATTGAGTTTCTGAGGAAGAGAACACCTGAGAAGTTGTTCTGCTGACTGGCGTCCAGGGAACTTGCCTTCAGTTTTGCTCAAAGATGTTTTCCTAGTGAGTTGCAGCTGAGGGAGACCAGCCTGTTACCAGCTGCCGCTTTCTGTGGCTCAAGTAATTTGATTTAAATACTTAAAAAAACGATGATGACTGTAGTTCTTGCCTTTATACAGGCTCTCTAGACCCCTTGTCCTTAACTCGGGACGTGCTGTCGGAGCGTTTCTTCACGCCTCCCTGCTCATTTTGTATTTGGCAGGTTGCTGCTGTAATTATTCTGTTGTGCTCAGGAATTACGCATCGTTTACATATTCCCTTTGCTTCGCTCGTTTGTGCTGTGTTTGAAGATTAGGCCAGATCCCCAGGTTTCCTGAAG
>WAAB01010000.1:0-17713 GCA_013389865.1 Piaya cayana
TGTTCTATGATTCTATGAACCATCTTTGTCAGGCAAATAAAAGTGGTTGGTCTTCAGCATATAGATGTGCTCAAGAAAAACGTGACTCTCTTATGTAGTGATAACACATCAACTCTTTGGCTTTAAGAATTGCTGTTGACATGCCAGTTTATCACATCACCACTTTTTCTCAACAGGGAGCTATCATTAATTCACATTATACATTAACAACAAATACTGAATGTGCCCTGGTATTGCGGAGAGGGAAGCTCTACACAGTCAGTATGACTGATAAACAAGCTTCAGTTTATTAGCAAGAGTGTACAGGTTATATAGTTTTCTTAACAAGGCATAGGAGAGGCGTTTACTTAACAACAGACTTCTAATTGGCTATTTCTTAAAAATCATGACTACTTGTTTTCTTCTACATGCAGGCTACAGTTGTGTCTAAGTTCTTCGTTTCCCAGGCTCGGTATCTCTTGCTTAGCGTCCTGTTGTACAGCAGGGGCATCTTGTCCTTGCTATGTTGCAGGTAGTAAGATATACAAGGTTGCTACTCAGAGGAGTTACCTAGTAGCTGTTGGAGCGTGGCCTTGCTGGGAAAGCCACTCTCCCACACCCTGGGACACAACAGTGCAAGGAAAGGTGTGCAGAAATCAGTTTCTAGGCTCGTGGTTGAACTAGTTCATAGAGATAAGAAGGGCTGTGTTTCTCTCGGGAACATCTAGAGGAAACAATTTCAAGGAACATGTCTAGAAAAATGTCTTGGGGAAAATGATGTATATACCTTCTTCCTTTTTCCCCTATCTGTTCATTTTGGAAAGCTTATTAGAATATTCCAAGTTAGTAATTCTGGCTTGAAGAAAATTCTATTTATATGGAAAGATTGATGTCATTTTTCTCTAATTGACCAGCTGGCTCTTCTCAGTGTTTTCTGTAAATAGTATGATGTAGTGCTATATTCACATAGCATGATTACTGTGAGACAAGTATTGGAAAGTTGTACAAAATATTTACATTTATTAACAGCTAAAATAGAATTTTCTTTGCTATTGTAATAAAAATACAGTTAAAGTTCCACTGTATTGTTGTACCAGGGGATTATTTTAAATTTACTATGATTCAATATTCTCAGACTGCAATACAGTACAATTTCTTGCACTGAATAATTAGGAATTTAGCCAGAAAAAGATATGTCTATGTTAAGAGCAGATGATCCAGATAATTTTCAGGATTAGCAGTTCTGATGAAATGATGAGAATAAATATATATTAATATTTAATGAATTTAAGATGTTTGAGATCTTAAAGATGTATTAAGATCCGCACTGCTTCATACATTTGACATATGCAATTAAAGCTCAACTTCATTACATAGATATATTTCAAGACACAAGATACTGTCAGAGAAAAATCAAGTTATGAGGTAACAGCTTCTATCTGGGAAGGAGTAAATAGAGATTAAACAACTCAATGAAACATAACTAGCAGACATTTATTAAAAAGCTGTGAATAAACTTGCAATTCTCACCCTGTTAAAGTGAATAGAATTTTGTCATTGACCTTTGTATGTGTTGTTATTTCCCTAAGAGTGAGAAACAGAAATGATTTAGGAACTTCATTCAAAGATCTATCAAGGAAAAATAAAAAAAAGAAAAGATATTGACAGCTGAAAAAAACCTCTGCTGTATATATGTGGAACTTTATTTTTGGTCATTATCACTACTGTGAATATTAAAGATAGATTAACTGGAAAAAAATAAAGTGGTTTCACAGGGGCATGTACAGATTTGTCTCTCTTTAATCTGTCTGATGAACAAGTATAGTTTTCAAAATATAGATTTTATACACATTAAAGCTCTTTGATTTGAAAATTTTGACCTTAATTAGATAATTTATTTTTGTCCAGGAAAGTATATTCAGGAGACATAGGGAAAAAATCTTGAAAGAAAGATTAGTAAAGTAATGTCTTTGAGAGGAAAAGAAAGGTTATTAGTAAGATGAAGAGACTGGGAAAGGAATTGGCTTAATGAAACTGGAATCTGTGAAAGAGAAGTGCAGTGGCACAGATAAAAGTGTGATTAGTGAGAGGATGATGTGAGTGAAAGAAGCAAAAGCCTCAGCTCTGAATGGCAGGATGCAGATAGAAGATTAGAAATTAGGTTGGAAAGAGGACTTGTAAGAACTTTCACCTGAAATACAAAAGGAGAACAGACAAGCGAGCTGTTATCCTTGAACTCTGCAAGTCTACCCTGCTCATTGAAGACTGATTTCATTCTTATATTTCTGTGAACATATATTCAAAAATATTAGACAAAATATTCCAAATGTTTCTGTTTGCAAATATCCAACAAAACAATTTTTCAATTAATTGAGTGATAATGCCTTTTGTCCTCTTCTCAAACAGTTCATGAACCTCCTTCCACATTTTTATGGCAGGTTACATGACTTTACAATGTGTTACTGCTTTGAACAGTACCCTGCTTTGTAGGCCATGGTCAGCATTTTCAGAAATTAGTGTCTGCAGAAAGTATCCTAAGCTGATGTTTATTCTGAAAGTTTTTAAGAAAATACTGAATGCCTGACAACTGCTTTCAAAAAACAAACCCATGCAAATCAAAATAATAAAGTGGCACGATTTTGAAAGATATATGATTACTTAGATATCAGGAAACTAAGTAATATTTTTAGAATTGCTGGTTGAAACTAACATTTTATATCCCCATAGCATTTTATATGCCTATAGACTCACACATATTTGTGTACACCCATGCTATCATGTTTTCATTTAGTATTCTCAATAATGTTTCAAAGGTGCAAGTTCTATTTCTATACTTAAATCTCGGCTGTGATATATGAGAAACAGACACAAACTACCTGATGGTCTGATTTCTCTTGTTAATAAGAATAAAACTGAAAATGAAACGGTGTTTTTGGCACCTCTGTTCATCACAAGTGCTCCTGTTACATCTGTGTGATTGCTGCACATAAAGTTAATGAACGAGTTTCAAGGCATGGGGCTTCACAGACACAAACTTGAAATGTTTAAGTAGATCAGACAGAAATCATTCTGGTTTGACAGATAAACTACCTGATAAAAGCCTGCAGACTGAGGGGTAGACATCAGGGCCCAGAGTACAGATGAGATAATCATGATTTTTGTGTAAAATGTTGCATACTTATCATTGTCAGAAATACATTATTTTTTTCAAGAACATGCCCTTTGTCTGCTTAGTTATGCACCTTCTTGATTTCAATTTGGAATGAATTTAAGATTAGAAACAGTGATCTGTGTGTCCACATCAGGAAATTCTACAGCTCTTGTGAAATTTTATATTCCCCATAGTTCAGCATATGGGCAGAAAGGAACAAAATCCTGGATGGAGAAGTTGTAGTAAGCTAGCACATCTTATAAAGTACAACTACAATGAGAGTTTTTAAAAGAAGTTGATCATTGAAAACCAGTGAAAGGTATTATTACTTTCCCCAGAGTCAAAACCACCACAAAATACAACAGGTGTAAGTAAGACAGAATAATTCAGAATAAAAGTATCTCAAATATATCATTCAAAATACAAAAGGTCATATGGATGATACAGGCAACTGACTAAAACTGCAAGTCCTTTCATAATATTATTAAACATCTACTTAAAAATAGATTTTTTACCCTTTTTCTCTGATCCAAGAGCTTTTTTTGAACTTATTTATTTTGATGGTCATATATCTTGCAATACTTGTGTTAAATTTAATTGCATCCAGTCTGTTCCTCTTTGTATTTGTGCTGATATTTAGCTTTAACAGGTATTCTCTTTCCTAAGAACTTCCTTTACGATGTATTCTAAGACAGTAATCACACCCCTTTTCAATCTTTATTTTGCTCATCCAAACAAGAAATGCTTTTCTACCAGAATCCTCTCCAAGTACAGGCTTTCTATTCCCCTGGTGTTCCTTGTTGCCCTTCTGTGTACCTTTTCCCATTTTGGTAATTTTTTCTTAAATATGGCTGTCTAGGGATTTAGAGTTTTTGGAGTGGGATCTTATACAATGGCACCAATACTTCCTCACTTGGAAATGTTTTGCCTGGAGCATCTTAGAATTGGATTTGCCTTTTTCACAGATGCATCACATTATTTCAGGGATTTGATTCAACTGAAAGGAACGATTAAATTAAAATGACTTTGAAATCAACTCATTCCCACCCTGTTGCTATGTTAACTCAGTAAACAGGGTACATTTCTTGAATGCATCTTTCCTTCATTATGTATCAGATTCCATCTTTTCATCGTAAAAATAGACTTTTCGGTTTAACAGTTTTATTTTCCCCAATAGAGCTAACATCATGATCCTCCATATGTGAGCTTATGAATGTGGTTTAAACAAAAACATTTAGAAAGCGCAGACTAAATTTCAATGTAGCCAATTCTGTTTCAAAGCACTGTGTAGGATATGTCACCTCTCTGGAAATTACAGTTTTCAGAAACATATTGCAAATTACTTTAGATAGATAAGAACATGTTGAAAAAAGACAGGAGTTTTCAATTGATCAACATTATTATAAGAAACATTAAGAATATGAATAACTCCTTTGCAAGCACATAAATAGATAAACATTCTATATACATTTTAAAGTTATGTTAAATATATAAAAACAAACATTGAACTATATTACCATTTCAAATCAGATACTTTTATATCAAAATCCAGTAGGACTCCACTAACAGTGGAAGATAAACAGTAGCACAATGACTACTTATAATAAAATTGAAAGAAAAAAAAATTGAATTTGAAATACACAATGAAAGAGGGACAAAACTACATGCTGAAAGACCAATGTTTCTTCTCAATGTTTCTGGTAAAAAGTACCTAAACCAAAACAAGACGAATCAAAAACCTCTCTATAGTTTTGCACCACAGATTGTAGAAGAAAATGCTGGAAAACATTACAATTAAATTAAGACAAGTGGTATGGTTTTATTAAAGTGCCAGGTAAACATATTGGCTTATATAAAAATACCAGTAACAGAGGAATGTGAAAGAATTTTAAAAAAGGGTAAAAAAGATGACTCTGGGAACTATTAAATTGTCAACCTCACCTCTGTGCCTGGGAAGATCATGGAACAGATCCTCCTAGAAGTTATACTAAAGCATGTGGAGGGCAGGGAAATGATTAGTGGTGGCCAGCATAGCTTCGCCAGGGGCAAATCCTGTATGGCCAGCCTAATGGCTTTCTATGATGGGATGACTACATCAGTGGACACAGGAAAAACAATGGATGTGATCGATCTAGACTTCTATGAAGACTTTGGCACGGTCCCCCACAACATCCTGCTCTCTAAATTGAAGAGATGTGGATTTGATGGGTGGACTGTTCGATGGATAAGAAATTGGTTTGATGATCATATTCAGAGAGTAGTGGTCAATGGCTTGAAGTCCAGATGGAGATCCGTGACAGGTGGTGTCCCTTAGGGGTCTGTACTGTGACCAGTGTTGTTTAATATCTTCATCAATGATATTAATGCGCCTTCAGCAAGTTTGCAGATGACACCAAACCGAGTGGTGTAGTTGCCACACTGGAGAGTTGGATGTCATCCAGAGAGACCTGGACAGGCTGGAGAAGTGGGCCTGTGTGAACCTTATGAGGATCAGTGAGGNCAACTTCCATATGAGGACAGACCAAGAGAGTTTGGGTTGTTCAGCCTGGAGAAAAGAAGGCTACAAAGAGACCTTATAGTGATCTTCCAGTACCTGAAGGGGGCTACAACAAGTCTGGGGAGGGATTTTACAAAAGCATGGAGTGATAGGACTAGGGGCAATGCTTATAAATTGTAGAGGGGCAGTTTTAGACTAGACATAAGGAGAAATTTCTTCACAATGAGAATGGTGAAGAACTGGAACAGGTTTCCAAGGGAAGCTGTGTCTGCCCCATCCCTGGAGCTGCTCAAGGCCAAGCTGGACGGGGCCCTGGGCATCCTGGTCTAGTGGGAGGTGTCCCAGTATATGGCAGGGAGTTGGAACTGGATAATTTTTAAGGTCTCTTTCAACCCAAACTATTCTATGATTCTATGATTCTATGAATGCTAGACTGGAGATTAAATGAGAGGGTAAAGTAACTGCTGCATCAATCTTTAGCAAAAGAAAGACAACTTTCAGTGGTTAGTGGACAGTATATTTATTGTGTATTTACCCTGAAGTAGTCTGTTTTCTGTTAATTTTATTATGATGTATTATTATGAAAAGTTTTCTTATGAAAATTATCATGGCAATAAAATTAAGTACAAGTTATTTGAGTGAATCAGGACAGAGAGAAATTAAACTCTAAGTAGGTAAATCCAGAGTTTTATAAATTAATTGATGAGTAAATAGTTTTCTATTACAGAAGACAGCACTAAATGAATGCTCTGCATCGGACTATTCAAATTTTATTGAACTATTAGAGAATATCACCTCATCAATTTGGCTGAGATTGATTTGTGTCATTGTGTCATTGTATCATAAAAATAAATCTTGTTGACAGTTCAATACAAAATGTAATGATATAGGAAGTGGACTGAGACGAAAGATTCTCTAACAGAGGCTGAATGCATTATTTTATCATTCTGGGTTTATTGAATAAATAAAATACAATAGGAGCTAGAAAGGTTTGAATTATGGTTAAAATTAATAAGACTAGTCATAAGGAGAAAGAAAAGGAAAGGAAAAATTCTTGGGGGAGGTGGGGGAACACTGATATTGAAAAAACAAGAGGGAGGCAATGGCCAAGAAGTAAACTGCATCGTATATATTTAAACTGAAATCTCTCATCAACATACCCTAATTGAATGATAAGAGGGGTGTAGAAAATGGAAAAAAGAAACTGGAAACGAAGAGGTGATATTTGAATTTGTGTTTATGCATAGTCATCGTTGGAACATACAGTTCATGGTAACTGGTGTGAAATCTGTACACATCATCAAAGATGGATTAATATCTGCAAAAGAAAGGAAGTTCACCCTTACTGTACATAGTAAGAAGAAACTGCAGCCCCTGAAAAATCTACACTGATTATGGTGAAAAGTTTGATTATGTATGCACACAGTGTTTTAGATTTGTTATATTGAGTGCCATTTTATTCTACCTTTAAATTATATTTTAAATTCTTCCAACAACTCTCTCTACATTCTGCTTCTTTGACAGTAAATATAGTGCTTGATCCAAAGCCAAATGCTCAGTGGTTCCAACGGTGCAGAATCAAGCTCCAAGAATCCCATCTGTAATTGTTACTTTCAATCCTGCTGACAAACATGCTCAAGTGAGCTGGTTGTGTTCATAGTTCCCTTCAAGTTAGAGACTAATAAAAATAGAATGGGAGGTAGAACTGCATTTTTAAGTATCACTGTACATGAATTAAAATAAAATCTGTGTTTAAAAATGATATAATTCCTGAATGAAGTGACTAGTCCGAATGCTAACTATTTTTAGCAAGATTTTTAAACTGTAGAAATTTATACTACAGCTATTTCTGTGAGACTATAGGATGGTGGAAGTCCCATTACTTGAAGAAACTCAAGCAAGACCAATGCGTTAGAAAAAATTGGGTGGAATAATCCTGCAGCAGATTAAAAAGGACAAGGTAATGTTATCACTGGTTGAAACCCCAGCTGCAGGGAGTCAGTGACAAAGTTTTTTCATTGCTATCTTCATGAAGATAATTCAGAATTTTTCCAATACTCTATGAACAAATGCTAAATCTGCTAAAAATAGCCCAAAACAATCCAACCAATACAATCAACTCTTGCTAAGTATAGACAGAAGATGGACCAATAGCAGCATTCTAAAAGATTGGTTTGATACAGTTTTTGAAAGCATATTTCAAAATATATTTCAAAAAATATTTTTCAGTTCTTTACTGATCTTTTTGATACTTTAACATAAGGTTCATCTAATTCTGAAGTCAAAAGAATGCCATAAAAAAATATTGCAAAATATTGCAAAAAAATCAACTAAAAAACCCTCAATAACTTGCTGCTGCAATTAACTAACTGAATGTCTTGTTTCACTTGAATCATGGAAGAATAGTATTTGAACTGTGGTCCTTAACTAGATGTGATACTTTTAGCACTTGCACCTCTGTTAATACACAACAGTGTGTGTCTGTGTAAGTAAAAGTAGCTTTGTTGTTTTTATTTTTTTTTTTTTTGGCAGATGACACAAGAAACAGAGATCAAGAAAGTTTACAGGACTCCTGAAAACAAATTAGTTTTGGGGATTTTGTACTACAAAGCATCACTACCATACCAGTAAAGCAGCTAAGCTTGCAATGCTTTCAACCCTGAGTGTTTCCTTATTATACTCCCTTGCAATTATATAAGATTTCTGATGCTGAATAAATATTTATTGCATAAAAAATGGACTATGAGAACACAAGAAAAGTAATGTAAAAAGAATGTGCCTATTTCATGACAAACTGTCCTTATTATTGCATATGTTCATCAACTGAAACAAATCCAGAAGAATATCTTTACTATCTTTACTGTTTTAATGTTTAAAAAAGTGTAATCTTTAAAAAAGTACAGTTTTCAGTTACGTAACGATCAAAGTCCTCAACAGAGTAAATTAAAGTAAGGCTTACTAACATCAGTGGAACTGGCCCCAATCTTTTACTTACTATCCTGCATATTTTGCCCATCCTGTGTAGAAGAAACAAATTGACCTTTCTGAGTCACTGAGAAACTTCCAGTTACTACTATGCAAAAGCCCCAAACAATAAAAAAAAGTGCCCAAATCTATGTGTCTAGGCATATCAGCCACTTGTAGTGGATACCTGGATAACCAAGGAAGAGATCTTCACATAAAATCATAGAACAGTTTGGCTTGGAAGGGACCTTAAAGATTATCTAGATCCAACCCCAACATCTACTTTACCTGCAAAGTCATGTACATAATTCATCTCTTTTCTAAGAAAGAAGTTCCTGTTCTGATGTGCACAACTAAGATCACCTTTGTCCCCATAGCTCATTCAGCCTGTAGATCCATTGCTGAATCTGTCAATACAGATACTTTGCTTTTGTCAGTGTAAGGACTCTCCTACTGGGAGCTATTTTGAGTTACACACAGGTAACAGAGAGTCCTGAGAAATATAAACTCATTACACACTTCAGTAGGCTACATAAAAATGGGTCAGACCATCTCAGAATCCTTCCACCTGTGCCCATCAGTCAGATCCTTTTCAGTATCAACACTTTTCAGGGAGCAGAGGCATCTCCTGGCAGTGTGTCTGTTTCTCAGGCTTTCTCATTCCTCACTGTTCCAGTTTTGAGCCTTTGGCCTTCGATTTAATCTGTGTCTTTCACTGCCCCCTCCTCCTCAGATTTGTTATCTTGAACGCTTTTTCCTTTTTTTCCCCCTTCACATCTTTTATTAGCCTAATTCTCAGGAAGGACTCTGAGGATATATTAGAGACTTACCTGCTATTCAACTGCAAGAGAAAACAAATAAGCAGTGCAGGCATGTACTAATGCTTAGGAAAGAGTAAAGATAGGGTAAGAATGCAAGATATTTCCTCCTAATACATTCCATCCTTTTAAGTGTCATGAGCTTAGGGTCCTGCTAGGATATCTCTACCCACCAATGTGTCTTTAAAACTAATGTAACATTCTTATTTTCACAACCTCTGGAAAGGTTGCTAAATGTTGCATGAAGACTCATCTCTTTATTTGTTTTAACTTGACTCCTAAGAGTCTTATTAATTGGATTTGAAAGGATAAGTAACAGCAGAATGCCTCTTTATGCCATTACTTCCAGCTTTTCTTTTTAAAAGCAAAAACGTTATCATATCCTTCCCTTCCAACAAGACCAGTTTTAGTTACCATCAGTTTAATAATAATAAAATAAGCTAAATGCTACATCTTGCCTCATCTCCTGGACTTGGTTCTTTCTTTTGTAAAAACTGTTTCAATTCTGAGTAGCATGGCACATTATCCAGTTACATCTCTGTTTCATGGTGCTAGGTTGACATAAAAGAAAAGTCAATTCTAAGTTAATCAGAAATATGAAAGATCAATCAGGAAAAAGCTGTTCATCATTATTTATAGACTGATTATCACTAGGGGTGATAAGAAATGATACATTGTTTTTACCATTGTAATTGTCATGCACATTTACCTGTATAATGTTAGTCTATTACACGCTTTCAGATTTAAATCTTCCAAAGAGAATTTTTTTCTTAGACTAGAAAAGAAATCATAGAATAATTCTTTGTTGAAAGGTGCTATGGGTACTGTTGAATGTGAGTATTATTAAAATGTAATAGTAACGCTTGTTTTACTTAAATTTATTGCAGAATTTCCATCTTAAATTTGTGATACCTAGATTTGGTTATTGTGGAATTTGAGGTACTACTATTTAAAGTGTACTTCGTAATATAGAATGCAAATGATAGAGTTAGTACTTTTCCATTTAAGGAAGGAACAACAATAACGGACATTGATTTAATGGAAATGATGGGCATTTTAATGATAGACATCGATTTTTCACAACTCCTTTCTGAGTGGAAAAATCTCAGCTTATTAGCATATTGGAGGAAGTACAGTGTGAGAAGTTTTCTGACACTATCAGATGGATCAGGTGAGACTCTGAACTGCTGTGCTGCTTAACCCTTATCCAGTGGGCCCACAATTCTGACAGACTTCTCCACATTTATGCTATATTACTAAAATTTACTTAAACTCTGTACAAACCATTTCCTAGCTACTATACTGCACATACTTTTTACATAACCATATTTGCACCTGCAGAGCAGTTTTCACTATTTACAAGTTTCTTACCTATGTAAAATGGTAATTGCTTCATCAGGAATGCTCTGTTAGTCTCTGGATAGGATGTGTCTCTCTAGATTGCCACAGTTCTCCACCTATGTTGTTAATCTATACGTTGAAACATACCAGCTGGTCTGGATACAGCATGAGCTTCCTGGGGAGGATCTCTAGGGCAGTCAGAAGGGTTGTAGAAACTACTCAAGCATGTAATTATGATGGTGGCTAGGAGTTCAGTCAATCACTAGGTCTGAAGTTGGTCCACTATCCCAAATTAGTCCATTGCCTCATCTATGGAGATGAATAACTGGAAGTTATTAACTGAGGAGTTAATGACTGAAGTGCATTAGCTGTGGATGCAAGCACAGCCCTGACATAGGGATGTCATGATTACAAATACAGATCAAATTTTAATTACATCATTATATTTCAGTCACAACTTAAATTCCACAACTGTTGCCACTGGCCTAAACCAAAACGTATGCCTGCAGCATTGTATGCATATACAATCACTGTATATAGCACTTGATCTCCTGGCTTGATTACAGTCACCCTCTACATAGATCATCACAAAACATCATAATGAATGAACTATAAATTTCCACAAAATGCAATCAAAAGGAGAAATTAGGATGTACTTGGTGTATATTACTTTCCATAGCCACACACGTGTATCTTCATGCACACATGTGGATATAAGAATAGACCAGACAACAGGAAGATTTTTTTTTTACAGTGAGGGTAGTGAAACACTGTAACAGGTTGTCCAGAAAAGCAGTTGAGGCACTATCCCTGGAAACATTCAAAGTCAGGTTGGATGAGGCTCTGAGCAATGTGATCCTGCAGGGGGCTTGGACCAGGTGACCTGTAGAGGTCCCCTCCAACACAAAGCATTCTATGATTCTATGACATAATGGTCTACTTTGACTGATATTTCATACTGTCTTTTGCCAACAGCCAACAAAAAGATCATCTGATTTCAGAATAGGCACCTAACTGTGGAGATCTTGAGGCTTAACAATAGCACTGAACAAAAATGTAGGTGAAACCATTTCTGACCAAGGACTATATTTTAACTCTTTACTGATATATTTGTATCTGAGGACTCACTTTCATTTTAAACTTAAAAAAGGAGAAGATCATTTCAGAGCACAGGTGAATATTTGACACTGTAATGGTTTTGAATAACTGCATGGCAGCTAAAATAAAATTCTCAGACTGGTGTAACGTTTTGACCTGAGCAGTGCAGTTGGTATCAAGGTCTTACCTCATTAGTTTCCATGTACTTCTGCAGCCTTTTCAGAGATTATGTGTTCCAGTCAGTAAAGAAAAGTAATTTGATAGTGTATTCTCTCTGCTTTTAATCATACCACACAGCAGTTAAGAGCTTCAGTATATGAAGAGCAACTATAGCTCTGCCTTTCATTTTGCTCTCCATTTTAGGTGTTAGGAAGAAAAAGAAAAGAAAAATCTTACAGAGATTTTATTTTTGACCACCATAAAAATATGCTGATACTGGTTGGATCCTAACGTTGTTGCAATGAAGAGAGTCACATTTGCTGCTGCCATGAGTGAACAACTGTAATGAGAGGACCAAATCACCAACATGCTTTCCCAGGCAGGCTTTGATTTAAGTTCTTGTTCCTTCTTTAAGGTGGTCCTTTAAATACTGCATGAGTAGGGACCATGTCCAGTACATTTATTTTATAACTGTTTCAACATAGCTATACTAGTGAAGTCTGAGAATCTGGGAGGTGGAGAAGCAGGGAGGTGATTTTCTAAACTATGCTGCGTTCTTCCTGCTGCAAGATAGGATAACACCCTGAGTAGCTTAACAGAATCAGTAGCTTCTGTTATTTCAGTATTCACTTCCCTTTTCCCGAATGTACATGAAAGAACCAAACATCTATGCTGTCTATGGAGCTTCTATAGTGAACTGTCTTCCACTACAAGGACAGTTCAGTTGCTCTTGCCTTCTATTTCCTGGTTTTTGATTAGCCTTTATCCTTAAAAGTACTTTCCCTGTTTAGTTTTCTTAAAATCCTTTGGTGACATACATGAGTGAAAGCAGTTGGCAAATCTGAAGGAATGGCAGTCAGATCTCCTTTACCTAAATGCATGTTAATCTTTTCACAGAACTCCAGTAGGTTTGTGACATCTTGTATTTATCGACATGTCCCTTAACGCTAGTCTTTATTCATCCATAGTTCCCTTGGAGCTCTTTTTCAAAAATTGGCATTGTTTAAACTACTTCCCAGTGCTCTGACACTGAGTCAGTTTTCTACACACCACAGCTCATAGTCTGGCTATTTCACACTCGAGTTCCCTCAGAACTCTGGGGCAGAAGCCATCTGTTCCTGGTGATTTGTTATTGTTCACATCATCTCCTTGATCCATAACCTTTTTTGCCAATACTTCAATTTTAGACAGACCCTCTGACACATACCCTTAAAAGAAGGGGCCCTACTTCTACACATCAAACTACTCCATATTCAATATGGATGAAAAAAGAAAGAGCAAAAGCAGAAAAATCATTATTATAAACTTTGTTTACTTAGGACATACTTTCCATGTTTCAGTTGTTCTATTATTTTGGTAGATTCTCTGGAAAGCTTCCTCTCTCTGAAGTATACAAAACAGTGTGTAGCAGCAGCTTTCCAAGTTGTCCTTCAGATGTTTCTGTGTTCCATATCACCGTGCTTCTATATGGAGTTAATTATATTTTCTTTGATACCAATTATTTTTTTTAAAATACTTTAATTTATTAGCTTCCTTTGCATTGCTGTTTAGATGTTTCTCTGTCATTTCTCAAGTCTTTATTAACAAGTATTACACTTCTGCTCTATAACACTGATATGGTTTCCATGCTGTTTTCAAATACATGTCTTTTTTTACTGTTCCTGCTAGTTTCTTTCATCATCTTGTGATTCTCCTTTTGAAAACTGTGTACATATATGCTGGATTTCTCTTTTTGTTAACTTCGTGAAGGAGTCATGTATCTAAGACTTCAGCTTTAGCATCATGCTTCAGTGTCACCTTTCTCCAATGAATAGCAAGTTAGGTTAAACACTCTGCTGCTACTGTGCTTCCTGTTCTCATTGCCTCTTTGACTTCCTCACCGTATTAAAGGCACTACTACTATGCTAAAAAGAAATGACACATACTCCTGAATAGATGCTTGGATGTGTCTGAGGTAGCAAAGGATAGAACTGAAAAAACAAGAAACAGGAGTCTTGGAATAGTCTGTTCAGTTCAGATGCAGCTATTTGCATATACTTCATGTTGTTTCTTAATGACACATTTTTGACATTTGAACTTACTACTAAGCAAAACCTTGGCCAAATTCCTGTCTCTTCTCTGCTTATACAGCAAATGTAAGTTCTCACTTCGTGTGTCCTTATGTGGCCATATGCCCCTACATCAATATCCATCCATTTCCCTCTGCCATATCGCTCCACATATGGTTCTTCTACCTCAGCCTCATTTTCTTTACAGCTTTAATGCAGGTGTTATGCAACCATAAATTCAAAATAAAGGAGCAGTTAGATGCTATGGTTTTAATTTGCTCTTGTTCAAACAAACATGCATAGATGCAAATGATTAAATAAGTGCAAAGCCCTTGTGCTGTTATAAATCAGAACATTCCATACTCGAGGGGCAATGAATTAATATTTATCACTGCAATATTACACAGCAATATTATACTGATGTGTCATTCTGCACAGTTGCCTTCAATTTTTAAACTATTCTTCAGCGTTCAGAACTTTCACATAATCTCTCTGTTAGTGAAAAGCTAAGTAGCTATGAATAGATGATCCTTTATAACTCCAAGATATAATATATAAAATAAAACAATTTATCACACATATATCCCTTTCATATTTTTCCAGAACAAGTAAATGATCTAAATTAAAGCAAACTGAATATTTTCCTTTCCTCATTTATTTATATTTGCTCCATACTCAGCAGACTTCCCAAACACTACTTCCAAACATGTCCTTTCAAGCTGAGAGTATGGTACACAATATAAATCTTCAGTCTGCAGTGTCTAGGCAAATATCAACAAAGATGATACCCTGTACTCCAGACCCACTCCAGTGTAAATGACAGATGTTGTCCATCTGTCCTCAGAAGACTGCCACTTCCAAATCTCAGTGACAGTCATTCAACTTCACAAATGGAATGAGACTCCTGGATTGTCAAATTCACTCTCAACAGTTGCAAGCCATAATGGTGTAGAAATTTAGTTCATGGTAACACACATAAAGCCAACTGCATATGACATAGGCTACCAAAGGCTTCTTCTTACCTCAAAACACATTTAAGAACCATAGGTCAGCAACCATGCAGTCCACAAAGAAAGAAAAGTACAGATCAAGATCCTCATTGTTAGCCTACATTCCTTTGACTTATTAAATTAGGTTGCTGTTTCCTTTTGTTTGCAACAGAAAACTCACCAAAAAAAAAATCATTTGGATCTGTCCTGGTAGTTTTAAGAAAATGAAGGAGATACAAGTCTAGGAAAAAATGGTCAAGGTTGAAGACAGTTTTAGTACAGGCTTTTAGACAATGCTGAAAATCAGACTACTTGCTACAACAATTAAAAACCTTTCTGGTCATCCTGTTAGTCTGACCTAGGCCAAAAATCCCCTCCAGATCTCTAATCAGAATTCACAGAATGGCAGCTACGTTATAGAATCATAGCATCCAAGTCACAGGGAATCATTACTTCCCATGCTACAAACATTGAAAATTATACTTGCTAACTCCACCGCTCGAGATCTAACACCTATCAAAGGGGATGACATCTGTTGTACCCAGTTTCAATCACCAAGAGCCAGGAAAAACTGGAGATGGTCCAATGTGTGTGGGAATAACTGGTTGGAGAAGATTATGGGAGTTGGGCAGTGTGCTGCTGAAAGAATATGGCCTGAAGCTGTAGTCTCTGTTAGCAGAGGAAGGCATTGAAGGTTTTTACTGGTGGCTGGAGTAAGTTTTGACGGTGAAAAACCAAATATGAGTAGAATCTCTAGATGACCCTGAGAAAAAGTGAGAAATAGTTTGTAGAACAAGCATGCTTGAGCAATTAATGCTGTTATCTGAAGTGTACAGCCTGTAGTGCCAGGCATTGTGAAAAGAAAACCCCTGTGAATCAGGAGACGTTCTAAATATAATTTTGGCTCTAAGTGTATAACAATTTTTTTTTTTTTAAAAAGGCCTCACTTTTTCCTTAATGTCTATTTCTAAATTTGATTATTATATTGGATGTGGTAAATGAATACCTTTACTTACATTTTACCTTAACTTACTTGATTTAAGGGTGATTTTCAAGCGTAATGGTTAATATTAAACCAATCGTCACACAGGAAAATTTTGAGCAAATTTGGTGTGTTTGCATAGCCTCACCAATGTTGCACTCCCCATCATACATTTTCCATGAACATGAAGAAACTCTATGGTCTAGGATTATTTGATATCATAGGAAACAGAAGAAATGTGTTCTTATGTCCACCAACACCCATTTAGCAAGGTTAACATGCTGTACATTTCGTGGGACCCCAACTGTTTTAGCAAGAGACAGTAAAAAATACTTGAGAGATATTAATTTCCCTAGGGTCCTAGGTCATCATCTAACTGTCCAATTTTATATCACATTTCTAGTGCTTCTGAATCAAGAGATTAATATGCAAAAATCAAGTTATGCATCAAGGGAGACAAATAATTCCTGTCTGGTCTCAGAAGAAAAGTCTCTGCCTATGGTCATACTATTTATTCATCTTTTAATTAATTTTATGACTTTTGTGCTTTTGTTTCACAAATACTCAATCAGTTTTACCATTCTGATTACTTAAAGTTCTGGGAGTTGAGTTTCTTCAGAATAACTAAAAAATCTTTAGAGGTAGTTCAATATTAGCACACAATAGGAAGGTATAATTTTTCCTCCTTTTTTTCCTCTTCTTTTTTTTTTAATACGAAGGAGGTGTTATTCTTTCTTCTGACAGATGGTCAATTATCATACCATGACTATGTCTCCAGAACAGCCACATTAACAGGACAAACCACAAGTTTGTACTTTTTCCACCCTTTAAGTCTGAGGATTAAGTTCATACTGAGCTTCCATTAGTTCATACAACTTTCTTCCTGAGAGTGATATTTTTATTAAAAATCACTCCTCTAAGTTAAATTTGTTTTCTTTATGAAAATGTTCTAACAACTGGCTTTCAGAATGTATTTGTGCTTTATTATTGCTTTCCAAATATTCTAGAGTCCCTTTTCAACTGTCAACCTCATTACTGCTATTAAATTTCAAATACATGTCCCTGAGATCTGGCCTTCAGCTAATATTTACAGCTTCTAGCTTTTGATAGCAAAAGGAAGGAGATAAACAGGAATGGGAGTTACCTTCTGTTCATGTGAAGAAAGTTTAAAGAAAAAAATCCACATTTTTGTGGGAACTGTGAGCAAATAATCAGGAATTACTGGGAAGAAGGAAGAAAACTCCTTAGATTAACTTTAAACCCAAGTTTACTTCACCTTAAGGTGGAGGCATCTGATCAGAGCTGCTGAGCAAGCAGAATGAACTCCAGATTAGCAATCTAGCAGTGCTTTCAACAAACTGAGATTGAATGCTCTGTAATTAACCCAGCAGCTTTCCCATTCTCTCCTTTTACTCCAACCTGGAAAAGGTCCTCTGTACTTCTGGCCCCTCCAGAAGCGAGTGCAGAATTTTAGGGGGAGAGGAAAAAAGTAGAGGCAGAATGCAAAGATATAATGTCTGGGTGGGAATGGAGAGCACAAAAACGTAAATGTGGAAGACCGAAAAGGTGCAACATAACTCTTTTCCAAGATAACTAGATCTTCAGAAAGAAGTACCAATATGAACATGGTGAACATAAAACAAGCCAGGCACACACTTCATGTATACAATAATTATTTACCTCTCTT